>JASANF010002853.1:0-35485 GCA_030248245.1 Trissonchulus sp. WLG1_4 | reverse complement strand
GAAATTGGTAGGTAATTAAGGAGAATATTTATGAGTTTAAATAACGAACAAAATAGTTTTAAATTTCAATAGTTACATTATTCAGCCACGGGTGGGAAAGTAAATCTTCGACAAAAACTATAGGGTAGGGGGTTATAGCTGTTTGAAATCGAACGTCTTGGTCACACGGGGGGCTACAAAACGAACGTCCGAATGTCCTCGTTCGGCAATAAGGGGAGAATCCGATTTAATTTTGAGTTTAAAAGTAAAATACATGTTACTAGGATAGCGGTACTAAACATAAGCATGATACGGAACGATAACATGATACACAAGAACATGATACACAAGAAACGAATTAGCTGATTCAGTCATACACTCTTTCTTCGCACCTAGCTACTTGACCAATCTGAGCTGATCTGTTGCAAAAATGAGACCATAAAAACTTATCAAATTTATTCGTAGTAAATCTTTGGCTTTGCTTGAATGTCTCTGAGGATTGGAATGAAGGTGCTTCGGCCCGCGTTCTCCATAACTGGAACCCATCCAATGAATTTTGGTGGATCAGGCGGTGCGGCAGGGGTCGGCATGTGACATTCGGGCTGTTGATTGGGAGAGCGATAACGGTCAGGAACAAATGATGGCTTTGGACGGGTGGGTGGCTCGGCTTCGCTGCTGATGCGCACTTCGGACTGGCTAGGTTGTGGATAGGCAGTGTGGCTTTTGGTCAGGGGACAACGTTCTGGGTCAGCAGAGGCGGTGGGCGGGGCTGCCAATTGACGTCGGGATTCACTGATAGAAGGCTGGGCAGTGGACGATGCTGCTGACGGGTTTGTTGGACTGGATAGGGATAAAATTGAAAAGACGGTGCTTTATGTGTGAGTTTGGTTGGTTATTGGGTCGGTAAGTGGCATTGCTCAAGAGAGGACGGGGACGAGGATTGGGCTGGTATGTCGTTTGGCCGGCGCAATTTCCAAGGGGTCGGGGTGGAGGGCAAAAGACCTGGATGGCACAGTTGTGAGGGCCACGTGTACCAAGGAGGTGCGAAGGGACTTGGTCATATGAAATATGGGAAAAGTACGGCTGGGGTGCGTCGAGGCTAGGGATGTGCAGTTTTAGAAAGCGGAACAAGGTTTGGGTACCGTGGAGATTCATTTGTGGGTCAGAAAAATTGTTTTGAAACAGGGCAGTTGTGGGTGAGCCAAAGTGGGGAAAATCAATGGTGCTGACATACCGAACATTGGGCAAGGGGTCAATAAGGCAGGAGAGGGTTTCATCTAGACGATCTAGTTTTGCGGGGGGGACCTTGCCGATTGCGCGATGAAAAGGTCCAGTCCAGAAGGTGGGAGTGTCACATTTGGCTAGGTAGGAGAGGGTGCACTGAATATCTTCCTCCTAGCGGGCAGAGGGTTGAAAAAGTTCATTATATGAAACATGGATGATTTGGTAAAATTTTGAGGGACCCATGGGGGCTAGGAGCTTCGGAACGTCGCGGATGCGGGGGTTTGGCTTGGAAATAAATACGCTACATTCTATACCGCGAAGGTATGAGAAACCAGCGTGCGTCTCTAATTAGCAGAAATGTTCCGGGCGGTCCATAAATTTGGGGGGTGGAGGTCCAAATGGTATGGTCGATTGGTGGGTACTGGGAGGAGTTAATAAATTCGGAGGCCTGTTCCAGAAGCAGACCATGTTTGTCTGTTCCAGGGTGGTCGATAGAGGGGGTATCGGGTCGGAGTTTGACACCACAGGTCCAGAATAGGTTTTCGCCAAATAAAACGTGGTGTAGAGATTCATCGGCGAGGAGGGAATTAATTTTGGGGAACAGTTGGGAGAGAAAGTGCCATATCGCAATCCAGACGCTATCGCGCGCTGTAGGTGACAAAAGTAGCGGTTTTGAGAAAGAAAATACTCAAGGGACTGGGAATCATGGACTTCGTGGAGGAGTTTATGGGCGATAGCGGGAAGGCATAGTTGTATAAAATGTATGAATCCCAGCAGGTGTCGAGCGAAACGGAATGTGTATTTCGGGAGGCGCATTTGGATAGGAAAATAGCCACACAAGGGGTGTGAGTTGGAATCAATATAATCAACATTTGGGGGTTTAGGGGAAGTGCGGGGGCAGGGGTAATGGCACGAGGGGCGGAATCATCGGAGGGGGTGTTGGGTCGATCGGACTTAGAGTTGGGGGACATCGTTATAGGGCTATAATCGGTTTCAATCACATCCATGGCGTTAGGGTCAGGGGTCCTGGGAGGGGTATGGATGGGAGTGTGGGGGCAGGATGTTGACAAAAGCATCATTAATAAAACTCGTAGCAGAGAGTAATGTCAACAGCTGAAATAGTGCAAAAACAACAAATAGTAAGCATATAAGCATAACAAAAATTGGTTAGGGGTGTTCAAGAAATTCTTATTTTCTAGGAAGAGCTTTGTTTCTTGAGTACTATTTTGTTGCATAATTATTACAATAGTTTATTCAATTGATATGCTGATTTTTGGTAATAATTAAGCGTTCAGTTACAGTTGGAAAAAAAAGTACGAAGGATCATGATATATAGTAAATCGTAGTCAGTCCATTATACACTAGCGTGTCGCGTAGTATTTAAAGATGATAAAGATGTTTATATCTTTCGATAGTACATTAAGAATGAGTTCTAGAATCACTTCGAAGTAGACAGTCAGGTATTTTTAACAGGCTATTTTTGACTTTTGATATGTGGGTTCAGCTAGTGCTTGAAAAGTTTAAGATAGGAATTAAAAATAGGAAAATAGCAAGAGGTGGGGAGATAAGTAGTGCATTGCTATTGCAGTACAGTATGACGAATACAACAGAGTGGTAAGTAAGTAATCGAACAGACTTTAGAATGAATTTATATGCAAGTGATTACATTTCAAATAGTTGACTAGGGTTTGGAAATATGATAGTTTTTGAGAAGAATGTGGAGAGATTAATGGGTAGGGCTGACGATTGGGAGAAAGGTTGAGAGATTAATGGGTATGGCTGACGGGGTGATGATTGTTTATAAATAACCGAAACGTGAAGTATGCGGAAAATTTTATCTGCTTTCTGGGCCATGGGTGGTGGCTTTAAATATTTGGGAACTAATATTTATGTTCGGGTTTGTTTGATATCTGACAATGGAATTTTTCCATTTCGCTTTTGAGAGGAATCGATTGCCTTCTAAGTTGAAATAAATAATAGTGGAAAAATAAAAAAATATCTGAATAGTGGAGAAATAAACCAAAAGTGGAAAAAAACTTAAAAAAATGAAATCACCGCTAACATAGCTATTCAACAATCTGCGCGCACAAGCCAAATTATACACGAGTGTAAAACCACAGCCTTCGTCAAAGTGTATTCACACTTCTTCCCGTCACAAATTAATCTGCATAAATGTTTGCTGGCTTTGTATATAAGTACGTGCAACTTTTGTTAGAGGTTTGAAAATGATCATAAACTGATTTCCATAAATGTCGGCTGGCGTTATACGTACGTAGAACTTTCGCAGAGGTTTTAAAAATAAACTTATCGGGCAAAAACACACTTGTGTTCTGTTTCGCGTACGTTCGCGTCGTCAGCTGTGTTCTGTTTCGCGTACGTTCGCGTCGTCAGCTACATGAACACGCGAGAAAAGAGAAAAAAAAAGAAACTTTTACCGAGTTTTAAGAGAATGACAAAAAACGGAGAATAAGTAGCGATAGCGGTCTCGTTAGTAGGCGACCCAATACGTTTTTCCCCGACCAATGACGTGATCGTAGAACGGTCCCAAGGCGTCTTGCGACATCCCCAGAATGTATCGTGTTTGTTAGTTTCTATCAGTATGCCGTCTTCTGTCTCCAGCAGGTTGCAAATTAGTTTGCGGGTTTTGGTCAAATTTGGCAACCAAACATCCCCACATCACCAGTTCCCTGACTTTCAACCATCTTGGGCCTACAAACTGGTCGCGTTTGCATGCGACAGGTGTGCCCGCGCGCAGCACAAACCCGCGATAATCCGTTGCACCAGCGAGACGGTCCGCTAATCTGACCTTTTCGTACGCATACAATTGATCACTGCCATGTTCAAAGGTATACCCCCACTTTCGAATTGTACACGGGTGGAAGTTGGACAACCAGTTATTTTTTAAATAAGACGAAATAAACGGATACAGTTTCAACTCCGGTGTCTTTTTGTGTGCTGTCATGACTAAAACAAAAGGGAAACTTATTTAGTTGTTCCGTACAGGGAACCAATGAGTCCACTTAGCCAGAATTTTGGGGCGGTACCCTTCTCTTAATCTACCCGGCTGAACTACAGTACAAGTCGAAATTAAGTTCCCTTGAGGCCGGCTTCGGCTTCAATTTAAGATGGCTTCGTTTCAAAATGAGACCGGCTTCGGTCTCATTTCAGGTGGCTTCAGTTTAAATTGAGACCAGCTTCGGCCTCATTTTTGGCTTCATTATTAGAAATAGACCTTACCGATTTTCATTAGACTGGTCCCACGTGCAATTGAATCCGACTGCTATTTGACTCAAATCATAAAGTGCCCATTTTTGAAGCATTTTTGATGTTTTAGTCTAAGTTACACTTCTATTTTTAAAATGTTTAAGTTGCATTGTGTTTGTAATTTTAATTTTATTCTTACAATACGTATGTCAGCGGCAATGTGGCCTCAGCCAACTATTTAACTCCCCCAATTCTCTTCATTTCGGCATCACTTGCTTGGCCGCAATGACGTCAGAATGCTAGCAAGGCCAGCAGGCGTGAGAAAAGAGCCAATGGATAGCTACGCTAGCCCACCAACTTTAGTGACGACATTAGAAAATTTACTTACGCTAGCAACGCTTAGTTTTAATTACTCTATTAGTTGGTTTTCCTCTGTCCTGTGTGTCTGTTGCGGTGACCTTTGGCTTTGCTATGTGTTGACCACACCAGGTATTTACTGCTTAGCTGGCCTCATTAGTGTTTGGGGGGGCGTTGGACTTTGTTGCAGATATTTTTAACTTCAATTTAATTGACCAATATTGTCCAAAAAAAGATGAATGAACACAAATGTGACCAACTTCCTAAAAATTCTGAGGGTCTATTGTACATTATGTGCCCCCTTTAATTTTTACTTACAATTAAGATGGCTTCATTTCAAAATGAGACCGGCTTCGGCCTCATTTGTTTGGCTTCAGTTTGAATTGAGACCGGCTTTGGTCTCATTTCAGGTGGCTTCAGTTTAAATTGAGACCAGTTTCGGCCTCATTGTTGGCTTCATTATTAGAAATAGACCTTACTGATTTTCATTAGACTGGTCCCATGTGCAATTGAATCCGACTGCTATTTGACTCAAATCATAAAGTGCCCATTTTTGAAGAATTTTTGATGTTTTAGTCTAAGTTACACTTCTATTTTTAAAATGTTTAAGTTGCATTGTGTTTGTAATTTTAATTTTATTCTTACAATACGTATGTCAGCGGCAATGTCAGCCAACTATTTAACCCCCCCAATTCTCTTCATTTCGGCATCACTTGCTTGGCCGCAATGACGTCAGAACGCTAGCAAGGCCAGCAGGCGTGGGAAAAGAGCCGATGGACAGCTACGCTAGCCCACCAACTTAACTGCCGACATTAGGAAAATTGCTTACGCTAGCAACGCTTGGTGTTACTTACTCTATTAATTGGTTTTCCTCTGTCCTGTGTGTCTGTTGTGGTGACCTTTGGCTTTGCTATGTGTTGACCTCACCAGCGGCTTAGCTGACCTCACTAGTATTTGGATGGGGGGTTAGCATTTGTTGCAGATATTTTTTTAACTTCAATTTTGTTAATCAAAAAATAGATGTGCAAACGTTTGTTAAATTTTTTAATATTTGTTGTAGAATGTAGTCATTAGAATGTGCCTCTTTTAACTTCTCTGTTGACGTTGGAAGAAAGTACTGGCAGGCTGACCAGGCAATGAGATTTTAGCGTCATTGGCCATGCTATTGTTGCCAGTATTTTCTTCCAAGTTCACTTTAAATTGAAGCCGAAGCCGGCCTCAAGGGAACTTAATTTCGACTTGTACTGTATTCTATTTTTTTATCCCAGTAAGTAGCGGCAGGGTGCCTTCGGGTCACCTTTTTAGGTTTTACAAAACGTGGGGGGTCCTCCCCACGTTTGAGACCTATGGTCTAATTCGTGGGTGGGGGGTCCCCCCCACAGTTGAGGGCTATGCCTTCATTCGTGTAGGGGGGTACCCCCCACAGTTGTGACCCTTTTCGGGAGATAATGGTCGCAGCATGCCCGCGGCGGCCAAGCTGAGGTCCAGAAAAGTGTCATACTATTCTTATTCTGGACTCTTGGTACTAGCCATATTAAAGTCGGCATCAGCGAAGTTAGTGTCGGCATTAGATTGGTCGTGTCTGAGTTGCCCGAGCTGAGTGTCATTAATACACTAATTAAAGGAACATTTTTCACTGACTTTTTAAATGTATATATTTAGCATTCGATTCTTAGCTCAGTCTTTATTTTATTGAAAAAATAAGTTAAACACTTTATTTTCAGTTTCAAAACTGCAATAAAACGCTACTATTGACCTGCGTGGAAAAACAGTGGTAACACTTACCAAAATTGAAGAACAGAAAAACGCAAACACAGAAAGACGTTATTCGTTTATTGAACGGGTAGTTATAGGGTACACAAGTATCAGTGGTATATAGTATATCACAATACAACAGATATAAAAAATATAGACAGAAAAGGTATATAAGCAGATAGAAAAGTAAATAGCTAGGCAGGCAGAGCGCAAGGGTTTGTGGCAAATGAGTTAGGTTTTTTAACCAAGACGGTGCTGACGCAAAGAGTTTGGTGCCGGATGCACAAAAACTGATAAAATTTGGAGGAACATTATTTTGAGTGTCAAAAACTGGGTCTAATGGGTAGTTTGGCGCAACTATTTGTGTAATTGGTGGTGGGTTTCGAGATTCGAACCCAATCATTTGGCGTTAATAAATTTCCGTCAACATATTACAAATTTAATTGAATTTTTCAGTAATTTTTTAGCTTGTCATCTATTAATGCTTCCTTTATTTATCACTTTTAGGGTCATTAGTTTTATTCAGCGACTATAATTAATTATTTTGTTCATCAATGTTCGGGAACATTCTCAAGAAAGACAGCTGACAGTCATTTAAGCCTTCTTTTCAAGTTTGTTTTCACTCCAAAGCACCAACAACTATAGTCACTTTGAAGAAATGTTGCTTGCTGTTTTTTTAAACGTTTGCTTTTAAACCTATGGATTGTAACAGAACATTTGACACCGGACTAGCTCGGACAGAAGTACTTGTGATTATCCCAAATGACCCGCTATCCTTCTTCCACCTGAACTCGATAACCATTGGTGGCGTGCCCTTTAAGAGCGTGTACTAAGCCGTATTCTATTTTTTCTGTTGAAAGTCAGCAGAAGATTTCGATGGGCTGCATTTCAAGCGGCCTAGTTACTCATCGCCGTCAATGACCACCGGTTCGTTCAACGCTACCTCGACCAAAAGAAGCATGATTACCCTCAGCGAAGGAGAATCTAGAGACCCGATGGGCTCAATGGTTGCGGAAGTCGCAAAGATCCGAATGGCGGAAAACAAGTTTTTGATCGGCGCGTGGACGTTATCGCTAAACAAAATAAAGGATGCCACTTGTTCTACGATAGCCACCCCAACCAGATGAACGAATGTGACCTCTTCGGTGGAGTATTGTACGGCTTATCCCTTGAAAATTTTGTACCCGGTCACCCCCAAGGCACCAGCCTATCCGAACTGTTATCCCTCAATCTACCCAACGAACCTAATATTATGGTCTTGAACGACGCAACGATTACCAAGAAAATAACCTTCCACCCGATTCACACGAACATTCGACCCCAGCAATCCTCTTACAGTCCCCAGAAAGCACCCAATCAGCGGTGGACATTTTGCAGCAAACCCGAAGGCTGCTTAAATTTGACTTGTTAGTAGTTATCATTATTGGTGCCAGTACCATTACGGCGGACACCAATTACAGCTGAGGGACGGATATCAAAACTGTTTAGCACACTTGATGAGAGGGAAGCACAAAGAACCCTAATAACTGAACCTACCCCACGGAATGACCACAGAGTATGTTGGAAAAAGCCCAAACCATAATGCACAAAGAGCTGCAAGGACTTACCGGTATTGACATTATACCCACGCATGACATTGACAGCCCCCAAGCTACGTTGCATGATATCTCTAAGTGGACCTGGCTGTTGGCTCCCATGGGACTCCTTAGACTAATGGGAATCCTCTTGCAGCACGTGCCCCAGCTGCGAATGTCTTACCACCGATAAAAATGTGACCCTGCTCTTACCCGATGAACTTAATTAAAGTCCAATGAAGACTTGAATATATTGTACCCAATTGTGAGTTGCTATATGAACCCGATTGTAACTTGCATGTTTTTCTTCTGTGATATACTTATTTGCAGCTGTATTGTTTTAAATGTGTACCTTGTTTGTACTAGTTGTTTACCCCGATACCTTGAGATACACTATTAGTGACGCAGTCACTACTTGAGTGTGGGGTAAATGCAAGTGTAAAAAACAACAAACGGCATTTATCCAAAGTGAATATAGTTGTGGGTGCCTTTGGAGTGAAAACAAACTTAAAAAGAAGGCTTAAATGACTGTCAGCTGTCTCTCGAGATTTTTCCCGAACATCGATAAACAAAATAACTAATTTTAGTCACTGAATAAAACTAATGACCCTAAAAGTGATAAATAAAGGAAAGCACGGATAAATAGGTGACAAGCAAAAAAAGCACTGACGAATTCACTTAAAATTGTTATTTATTAACGCCCAATGATCGGGTTTGAATCATGAAAGCCAGCACTAATTGACGCAAATAGTTGCGCAAAACTACCCGTTAGACCCAATTTTTGACACCCAAAATAATGACCCTCCAACTTTTACCATTTTTGTGCATCCGGCACCAAACTTTTTACGTCAGCACCGCTGTTCCAAAAACCTATATAAACCAGCAGCTTTCTGTCTATGTTTTTATGTTGTTGTGTTGTCTGTATTGTGACATACTAAATACCACTGATACCTGTGTAGTGTGTACCCTATAACTACCCGTTCAATAAACCTTCTTACTTCTTACTGAGTTTGTGTTTTTCTGTTCTCCAATTTTGGTAAGTGTTATCACCATTGTTTTTCCACACGGGTCAATAGTAGCGTTTTAAGCTCGATTCACACTTACAGCCGCATGTCCGTTTAGCCTGCAGAATGACGTCACTAGCAGCCTAGTGCAGTGGATCAGCCAGCGCATACGACGTCATTATTTCGTCATTTTGTCGGCTGAACGGACATACGGCTGTAAGTATGAATCGACCCTTACACTGAGCATTGAATAGGTCAAAAACTATTGCGAACAAGCTAAGTTTCGGCAAAAAAAATCAGTAAGCATCAAGCATTGACTTTTAAGTACATTGGCCAGAGGCCATCGTAAAGTTTCATTAGTTGCTTTAGTTACTGAAACAATATAAAGTCTACATGATCTGGGTTATCGAGTAGTTAGCATGGTAGATTCGTAAACATAAGGGTCGATTCATACTTCAATAGGGCATACGTACAAACGGACATAGGGCATACGGACAAAGCACGTTTCGGCCGTTTTTTCAATTCATACTTTTTAGGGCAAACGGACATTGGGACATACAGACATACGGATGTACGGGAATACGGTAAAAAGTGCGATTCATACTTTTGAGCCGTATGTCCGTTTGTCCGTATGCCCATTGCCCAACAATTTGGGGCAGAGATGAACTGAATTTAACTTTGCCGGACATACGGACTATGTGAAATTGTGCCGTTTAGTACGCATGAACGGACATACGGCTGAAGGGCAACCGGACATTCGGCTGAACGGACGAAGGTATGAATCAAACGGCCGTTCTGCCGTTCATTTTGTCCGGATGTCTGTTCGTCCGTTTGCCTGTATGTCCCGATGTCCGTATAGAAGTATATATAAATCGACCCTAAGGTTGCAGGTTCGATTCGTGATGGATTACTTTTTGTCTGACTTTTGCATTTTCGAATCTGCGAAAGCAAGTCAGTGAGTATCAAAATTACAAGGCGTTTCAGTGGTGACAGATGCAATTCTTCGGTACAAACACGTGTAAGGCTCATAGATGCACATAGGGGGGGGGGTAGGGGGGGTATCCATCCCCCCCTGAGGGGGGTCGGCAGTCGGCACCCCCCCCCCCCCTCAGACATCCGGCACTAACCCCCTCAACCCCCCCTCTGATGGTCAAGAAAGTACCCCAAAAAGGCGTAAAAAATTGACTAATTGCAAAAAAATTTCGCCTGCGGCCAAAAAAGTTCCCCAAAAACGAATTGAAAATCGAAAAATTTTCGGCTGTCGCCGAAAAATGGCCAAAACTAGGGAGGCTCGATACATACTTGCAGCCGTATGTCCGTTCAGCCGACAAAATGACGAAATAATGACGTCACTTGCGGTGGCTGATGCAGTTTTAGATTTTTGCTCCAGAAACAGAGTTCGCTGAGGGCTTCCTCTTCTATCAGAATTTCTGACTCCCAACTACTCGCACGGGCTATTTACCTATGTAGGTTTCGTGTCATCAGTTGGGCCGCATTGCCCCTAGGCTGCTAGTGACGTCCTTCTGCAGGCTGAACGGACATACGGCTGTATGAATCGAGCCTTGAACACACTTCGCCCATTAATACTTTAATGCTAGAACTGTGTTAAGATGAATGAATCAGAATTAAAGACCTGTTGTTGGGTTGTAGCACAACAGGAAAAAACCGCAAAAACTTGAAATTTTGATGAAATGTCGTAATTACCCGAAGTCCTCCAGTACAAGTCACTTTGGTACCTTCCATTACGTTAGTGTTTCTCAGCCTAGGTGGTTAAGTCTCCATTTATAGTAGGTATTTTTCACTAAGTGCACTTTCACCTTCAATTATTTGGACCTAAGTTACTTATTTAAACAACCTATTTATCCTTCTGTTCATTAAACTGGGGTATATATTTACTGTGTTACTTGTATAATTGTGAAGTAAGAGTAAGGAACGGTAAAAAGCACCAAACCCAACAGTGCCTTGATAATATGATCTGGTTGGTCAATGTGGGAACGTTACAGGACTTACATATTCTCCCACACTATGAGTTGCAGGCACGCGTCAACTCAAAAAAACAACTGATTTACTTACTTATACAAAATGCATATAATACAACCGTATCATACGTACAATAAACGTAATAAATACCAAGGTATATTCGTTTTGGAAAAATTTTTACACGAAAAGCAGTGAACTTAAAAAACTTTAATGCAGAACTAAAATATTTTACAAAGTTTCAACATTCAACTACTTTGTCCCAATTCTACTTTGTCCCAATGATTATGATTGGCTGTTGCGGTTTGATTGACAGGCCAATCAAAATTGAGTAGGTGGACCGTGACTAAGGTGACAAATAGAGGGCAAAACAATTATCTAATAATATATTACAAAACGTAGCCAAATCTGAAAATGCTGATAATAATAAAAACCTACCGCACACACTTAGTAATAGTAATACCACACAAAAGATATCAATTGTAAAGATTTCATTCATAGTTTTGTTACATTCGAGTTTCAGGAAAGGTATTTCTTATTACAAATTATTTTAGGTATTAAGCGCTTGATATGTTAATATTTTCACTATTTCATTTCATTACTTTGCGTAGTCTGCTTGATTTCATTAAAACTGTATTGCACAATTTTGTACTATTGTGATGGCTACAGTAAGACGACAGCAATACACAGATACGCTCCGCCTATTTAGTGTACCTCATGGTTTATTGGCTGAACAAATATAAGGGTCAGTCAATCAGATTTGTTGGGACAAACTAGAATTGGGACAAAGTAGAATACGCCTTTACAAAAGCATATCCAAGTGTATATCGGTACATTGTGCACCATCGATTTGTTATAAATACACTAAACTGTGTCGTTCTTGCTGTTTTATCGCCTTTCTTTCGACAGTTCGAATTTCGTCTGAAATCAGACGACTAATTTAGTTCAACTATAAATCGACCGGCTGGCTTAATTGTTGAGCTGTGGCACCACAGAATAATAACAATAATGTACAAACAAAAAATAAATATTAGAAAAGTCAAAAATCGTTATAATTACAAATCGAACATTACAGAAAAAAATAGCCAAGACTAGCTCTAACCTTGAAAATAACGGCAGATCGACGTGACAAACTACAGTCCAAAAACAGTACATGATAGTTTACATTAATTGTTGCAAATAACTTGATTTTAATTAAATCATATTTTATGCATTTCGTTTGTAAAAATGTTTAATAACGAAATAAAAAACTCAAACTAAATATTGTATTTTAGGAATATCGTAACCATAATTATTGTTGAAAATTTTTTGGAAAAAACTAATGCAATCCGACTGGTACAGTCTATGGCATTGAATAAACCAAAATTGGCATAACAAGTGTACATATATTATATATAAATAGTTAATAAATACATTAACACGACCCTTAATGAAAGGATAATAACGACCACTATTGAATATCTAGAACTCCAGATACATACAAAAACCAATTGCACAACACAAAACAATGAATATTGTGCAAATGGCTTAATGCAACCAAGAGTACATTATAGGAAGAGAATGACACTCATTATGTTTTGGGCCGTACGCTTGCGTCCAATGCGGAGCGCAAAATAGTCCATTTAGGTACGGTTTTCAGGAGGGGAAGGTACCCGGCCACTCAATTCAAGACATAGTACTCAACTGCGGGGTGGGGGTACCCCCTCAGTTCAAGACCCTGTACTCAACTGAGGGGGGTACTCCCCCCTAGACACTAAGAAAGGCCTTCCGCTGATGTACTCAACTGAGGAAAGAGTTCCCCCCTCACTTCAGGACCCTGTACTCAGCTGATGGGGAGGGGTAACGAAAGGCCTTATTTAGTGTCTTGAACTGAGGGGGTGAGGTACCCCCCCTCAGTTCAAGACCCCGTACTCGACTGAGGGGGGTACCCCCCTGCCTGAAAATCGTACAAAAAGGGCTATTGTTAAGTTCCGTATTGGACGCAAGGCCCAAGGCATAACAGACTGTCATACTCTTCCTATGACGAATATACTCTTGACGCAACTAATAAAAGTAGTCACCAAAATATATGAATGCCCAATGAAAGCACCTCAACATAGAACCAGGAAATTACGATTTATTGAACAGTCCTTTCTTGCTGACCTAAAATAACAAAAAATAACTAATAAATTTGTCAAACGAAAAAGTACACCATCCTTCAAAGTGACGCTTAAAGGTACTGATACTTGAAGATTATGCAATCATACAATAATGCTGATTTTATACATTAGTAGTGGCGTAATATTTTCCGAATTATGACAATAAATTATCTATTAACTATTAGCTAGCTACTAAACTAGCCATAGGTTTTCGCGCTGGAACTGGTAATAAGTCAAAAATGTAAGCCTCCTTCCAATGCTAGAAGCTGAAGTAAAAAAAATACCTCCGGCATCATTAAAAACGTCTATATTTTCATGTATATAAATTTGACGCATATTAAGAACATGCGATACTTTGGATCGATTCAACTTACAGCTGTATATATGTCCGTTCAGCCGGCAAACTAACAAAAAATCACGCCACTTATATTGCATCAGATCAGAGGGCCGGTTTCAATAAATTCACAGGCGCACAATCGTGACAAATTTGGCTGCAAAATCAGGTGATTCGTAACGAAATTATATTATGTCAATTCATTACGAATCACCTGATTTTGCACTAACAAATCTCACAATTGTGGGCCTGTGAGTTTATTGAAACGTGGCCCAGAATGTGGCGTGACTATTTCAAAATTTTGCTGGCTGAACGGACATACGGCTGTAAGTAGAAATCGACCCCCGAACATTGCGCCATGAGACTCACAGGGACTTTGTGTTTGCGCAATGCCTCAATTTCATCAGTCTGGTGTGCGATTCGTTGATTCATGTCGGCCAGGTGATCTGACATCGTGCTCAGCTGAGACTCGTAGCCGCAACGCGTGGAATCCAGCTCTTGCTGAAATACTATGGGAATGCATGAGGGGGGATCCAAAATCTAGGCCAGGGCCAAAGCAGAAGTAGGCAAAAGTACTTTATTCCAATCTTTTACTACCTTCAGGGTAGTTTAGTTTGGGTCAATAATGAAGAGAGCCCCCAGTAATGACCCCGTTACATTGATGCTATGGATACATACTGACATGTGCTACATCAAGAGTACACAACTGACATGTGTTACATCAAGAGTACACAATAGTGTCTTAACTCTATAGAAGAGTGACACAAGCCCGTTGGGTTCCCACGCAAGCAGATGCGTTCGTCGTTTTCGGCCTACCTGATAAAGTTTTGTTAACAGGTAGGCGGTCAGACAGCGACAGCGTGCCGATTTTCTGCGTAACACACTTTGGTATATAATCGCTGCTGCATTTAGTTAACAACTAATTAGTAATTCAGAGTTTATTTGCAAAAACTTACAAGATTCGCTAATTTGAGACATTTTGACAAAGTTTCAGCGAAATAAATTGAAAAACTTTTACAGATATGAACTGTTCTCAATTTCTTAAAAGCTTCTCAATCAATTTTGCCGAAAGTTTGCAAAATGTATCTAAAAGTATAATTCTCAAACCCTTAGAGATATGTTTGCAATTAAACAACGAATTCGTAATGAGTTTTTTAGGACTATTTACCACTTTCTTATCATGACTTTTTATCGCTATTACCCGTTTAACAAAACTGAAACAGGTAGGAAGAAAATGACGAGCGCATCTGCCTGCGCTAGAACACAGGCAAGCAGGTGAGAGTGTCTCACCCTCCTGCTGTAGAGTCAGAAACTATTATTTGGTTACATGCATACAACCGGTCTACGACTTTCTATTCCACTAAAGTAGAGCCAGTTCAAGCTTAAAACAATATCAGAAAACGAAAACTGCGTGTTCACGCTTGGTATCAATAAAATTATATTATAATATATAATAATATACATATATATATATAATATTATATAATTATATAATTATATTATATAATTAAGATTTCGTTAAGTCCTGTTTCCTCTGTTATGATAATGATATAACAAAACTGTAACTACTCCGTGGACAAAATTCAAAGCGTAATTCATATTATGCCCAAAATGGACGCTAGTGTCTAAAGTCTGACCAAAAAAGGTTGAGTCACTTAATGTTTTGCTTGTTGCATAAAAATGGTAAGAGATAGCCCCAACAAAGTATATATATTCTTGACCCTTGGGACGAGTAGAATTTCGTAGTGACCATCACTGGTCACTACTGGTCACTCTGACGAAAAAGTTACTGTACGCCCACAAAAATCACAAGTAACATTCATGATATATTGTAAGTTCATGTCCATCAGACGAACTTTCGAATGAGCTATAGATGTCCACTCAATGTCCACTCAGTGTCCACTTATTAGCTTTCAAAGAAAAAGTGCATTTTTGCGTCTAAAACGACTCCTGGACATTTTTTTCGGCCAATTTCTTTTTTATGTTGCAGACGACAATGCTGGCTAAGTTTTACAATTGATTATTGTAGTATATTGTATTGTATTTGCGGTTTATAAACTCAATAAACTGACCACTTGACCACTGGGGGGGCAAACTGAGATTTTTTTCACATGTTACACGTACCAATTTGATAATTTAGCCTATCTGTAGCAGCAAGAATTGCTACTACTGCTTATATTAAAATTTTTATCAAATGTTACACTTCCGGCTGACCAATGGTCATTTCCCTGAAATTTGCACCAACTGTCTTTAGTGCCCCAGTGCACTCATTTATTCGCAAATATTGCTTAAAGTTTTATTTTAATGTATTATTTATATGTAATCATAACTTAAGGGGGTAGTGTCGCGAAAGCAGTTTTGCTCATAGGCTGTGAAAATAGAACTTTTTGTTTTGAAGTAGTACATGCAATGAGAAGCTAGTCCAACGCTGTATGGTATCAAATAATTACTGCCAGACATCACACTATCAATATTGACAAATATCTTGGACCAATCGTCATTAGTAAGCCAGACATCACACAATAGGGACATAAAAGTTCGAAAAATCAAGCCAGATATCAGATTGGCCAGCTTGTGAAGTACACATCATGTGTGGACGCACAATTTTTTGCGACAAATAAGAAAAAAGAAAATTGAAGGTTCGTTTTTCTTCTGATTTGAAAATAAGCGTCTAGATTTTCCACAATTTATCATTATTGCTGTTACTATTTTACAGTTTAAGTACACCTTCACAGTTCAAACTAGTATTACTCCACAGCCGCTACAGTAATCTGCACTAATTTTTGTGTGCATAAACTACAACATATGTGCTATTAGTCTGTGTAAAAAAACTAAACAGAAAAATTGATAAATGTGACTAAAAAATGCAATGTGAATAGGTTTTTTTTTCGTCATTTTTCCGACTTTGAGGCATTATTGCAAACTATATGCTGCACCAATTTTGCTGAAACTTGGCAAAATAATTTGCCTTTTGGTAGATTTTTAAAATATAGAAAGAACAATTTCTAACATTTTACTGAACAAATTTTACAGTCGCGCAAAATCGACTGCTTTCGCGACACTACCCCCTTAATCAGCTATTTTCAGTCGTTAATTGTTCAACTACCTCAAGTTTAACTCATTGACAAATCGAGAAAGTTTTAAAAAAGATCAAATTTTAAAAATTTTTAGTATAAATTGGACTAATTTGTTCTTAAAATACTATTTATCATTTGAATAATTAATTTTTAACAGAATTAAAAGTTTTCTAAACACTTACTATAGTAGTGGTCACTCCATCATTGTTACACAGTGAACGCACCATTGTCATTGTTTATAAAGGAAATTTAGCACTTGGCTGTTGTCTCCTGGCGTAGTCGAATGCAAGAATGTCTGCCTCGCAATCCGCAGGCCTGGGTTCAAACCCCAGAGGAGACTCTCATTTTTCTTTTTTTTCTTTTTTATTGGCCCGTATTCACATACTAAGAGTTATTCACATACTAACGCTAAGCGTTTGCTAAGTGTTAGCGCTTAATTTGTACTAAACTGTTATTCACAAAATAAACGCTTAAAAATTAGTGTTATACTAAACTTAGCGTTTAGCAACTTTTGTGCTTAGTTTTGGCTTTGGCTTGAAGTGCGCTCCCTGCTTGATGTGGATCCGGCATCCGGAATTCGTTATTTATCCGCATTTCCATTTGGTATTTATAAATCCGATTATAGATTTATTTAAATTACTATTTCTTATTAATAATATATATTTTTCTCGAACTATACATTTGTAAAAAATGTTTTCAGCAGGTGGATTCCTGAAAAATGCAAAATCAGCTCTGCATGTTTCAGGGGGCATATCATGAAAAATATAAATTTTCAAATAGAAGTTCTTGAAGAAAAATTACTTCGATTAAGATGCTCTACTCAAAAATGTAAAAAAACGAATTTGGACAACAAAGTGCATTTTTTATTTTTGGCGATTAAACGAGCAAAATGGATCGAATTGGTCGGAAAATGTTACTAATATATCCTAAATTGCATGCCCTTCCTTCCCATGGCTGCCAAGAACCTCCCCCACTCTCCCCACCCCTACCCCACACCATCCACTAACTAAGCGCTTAGCGCTTAGGGAGCTCCCGAGGTCCCTAAACTTAAGCGCTTAATTCTAAGCCAAACACTAAATTTTAAGTATGTGAATACAAAATTGAAACGCTAAGTTAAGCGTTAGTGTTTGCTATGCGCTTAAATAAACACTAAGTATGTGAATAACACTTAGCGCTTATAACCGCTAACACTAAGTGTAAACACTAAGTTTAAGCGTTACACTTACTATGTGAATACGGGCCTTTGTTTAATATTGTCCGCTTGTCGAAAGCTTAGGTGTTGCTTTAAATTGCATAAAATATTAAACAATAAAAAAGAAAAAAAAGAAAAATGAGAGTCTCCTCTGGGGTTTGAACCCAGGCCTGCGGATTGCGAGGCAGACGTTCTTGCATTCGACTACGCCAGGAGACAACAGCCAAGTGCTAAATTTCCTTTATAAACAATGACAATGGTGCGTTCACTGTGTAACAATGATGGAGTGACCACTACTATAGTAAGTGTTTAGAAAACTTTTAATTCTGTTAAAAATTAATTATTCAAATGATAAATAGTATTTTAAGAACAAATTAGTCCAATTTATACTAAAAATTTTTAAAATTTGATCTTTTTTAAAACTTTCTCGATTTGTCAATGAGTTAAACTTGAGGTAGTTGAACAATTAACGACTGAAAATAGCTGATTAAGTTATGATTACATATAAATAATACATTAAAATAAAATTTTAAGCAATATTTGCGAATAAATGAGTGCACTGGGGCACTAAAGACAGTTGGTGCAAATTTCAGGGAAATGACCATTGGTCAGCCGGAAGTGTAACATTTGATAAAAATTTTAATATAAGCAGTAGTAGCAATTCTTGCTGCTACAGATAGGCTAAATTATCAAATTGGTACGTGTAACATGTGAAAAAAATCTCAGTTTGCCCCCCCCAGTGGTCAAGTGGTCAGTTTATTGAGTTTATAAACCGCAAATACAATACAATATACTACAATAATCAATTGTAAAACTTAGCCAGCATTGTCGTCTGCAACATAAAAAAGAAATTGGCCGAAAAAAATGTCCAGGAGTCGTTTTAGACGCAAAAATGCACTTTTTCTTTGAAAGCTAATAAGTGGACACTGAGTGGACATTGAGTGGACAACTATAGCTCATTCGAAAGTTCGTCTGATGGACATGAACTTACAATATATCATGAATGTTACTTGTGATTTTTGTGGGCGTACAGTAACTTTTTCGTCAGAGTGACCAGTAGTGACCAGTGATGGTCACTACGAAATTCTACTCGTCCCAAGGGTCAAGAATATATATACTTTGTTGGGGCTATCTCTTACCATTTTTATGCAACAAGCAAAACATTAAGTGACTCAACCTTTTTTGGTCAGACTTTAGTTAGCACGACTCGTTGAATAAACTTACCGCTAACGCATCAATTCTTTCATGAGCTTCACTGAGCTCTTTGTCAATCTTATCTTTACGCCGTTGGCAAAGTTTCAGGGATTTCAGTGAATTCAAGCACTAAAAAATTATTAAAATAATGAAAACCAAAAATTAAAAAGCACCAAAAATCTAAAATATAATTTAGTTCTTATCAGGTCATCACACCCAAAACGCAAACTGTATAGTTCTTAACAAGTATAGTGTTAATCTCATGTCAGCATCAATAACAATTGGTCAAGTCGTGATATTAGTAGTACAGAGTACCAATTTCGCTACCGGTAGGCGCGGGATGGCCTTAAACTGGAGTAATCTTAAATAAACTTAAGCTAGAGTATTGTCGATTGGAGTCAGAACTTGTATTAATGTATAAATTGACAAAAAAATTGATCGATAGAGACTGTCATAGTTTGTTGTGCCATCGTCAACTCTTGAATATCTTCGGGGTTCTTCGGGGTCACTGTATGAAACTAAAAATTCCGTTCGAGAAGGATTTTACAAAGCTTTACTTGCAAAATACCACCGATTTGGAACAGCCTACCCGAACATATAGTCACTGCACGAAACGAAACACAGTTCAAACTACGGTTTGAGTCTATAAATTTGTTCTATTAAATTTTTTAGTAGGGCGGGGTCTCAGATGACGATGGAATGGTCTTACCCTGTCCTTTTGCTCAAAAATATTGAGTACGAGCTTGCAAGCTTACGCTTATCGGTTAATTCTCTTTCTTTTCTGTACTGTTTTAATGCTATATTGCTAGCTCTTATTGTTAAACCGATGATTTTTCTGAGCATTAAACAAATTCTTCTTCTTCTTTCTAATCTTTCTTCTTTGAAAACGATCAATTAAACAGAAATTTTGAGAAATAAATGAAGTTCAGAAACCCTACCGTTCAGCAACCGATTTTTGGATATTTTACGGGAAAATCTGACATTACATAAAATTTTTGAAGAACAAGCAAGTTATGAAGAAGCGACTCGCCTGATGATTGTTTCGAAGACGAAACATGTGCCCTAACTACCAAATAGAAACGGAATGGAGACAGCAGGGTTTTTTTCAAAATCGGATTTCATCATTCTGGCGTCATTTTTAAATTCCTGTCGTCATTTTTATTTTTCGTTCGTCAAAATTAGCTTATGGCTTTACAGTTTACAGTACCGTTGCGCTGCAGCTATATTGCTAGTTAGCGTTATCTTACATTTTTGTGAAATTTAAGCGGTTTTTTACTTAATTTGGGCCAAAATTTATTGAGATCTGTGATTTTTGGCCAAGAAAAGATGTAAATTACTAAATTGCGATTTTTTTGACAGAGGGGTCAGAATTAAGTAGACCGATGGGAGGCAGGGTCCCACCAGGGGGAGGGGGAGGGGTATATACCCAAAGTTTTTATATGTACCTTTTGTTTTTCTGCTTTTTGTATGCTTGTACGTATATACATGTAATCTCAGTCTGGTGGGGGGCTTGTCCCGGATTCTTCAAAATTTTTAGTTTTATGGCACCTTTTTTAACTTTGAGGAGGGTTTGCCTGTCCCGGAATCCCAAATCTGGGGGAAGCTTGCCCCCCAGACCTCCCTTGTACGTCTATGTGCCGAAGATTTCGGTCAAATTGAAAGTAAAAAGAATTCGGAGAGGGCATGACCTTTCGATTTTTTGTAACAATAGAAGGAAACGTAAAGGTAACCCGCGGACGGATAACTATCCTTTGGAGTGTCCGCACTCGGGTGCGGTGCTCAGCGTTGACGTTTTGGCCCAGCAAAACCCCCAGAATTTAACACAGAAATTTGCCGATAACAGCGCATATTGTGCGAACATTATACTATTTTTGGCCGACCAAAAACATCAGAGCTAACATTTGAGCTCATAATACCCAAAACATTACGCCAGCTTCGTCATTTTTATTTTCTGAACGTCATTTTTAAGTTTCATTTCTGCAAATGACGCCATTTTTGACTAAAAAAAACCCTGGGAGACAGCGATAGACAATGGCGTATTCTGAAGTGGCCCAACTCTGAGAATCTGAACTGACCCAAAGGGCTGTCAAACGTGTGTTGCCTCGGCCAGCACAAGAAAAACCAAGAGCTGGTTACGAGGTCTTAAAATCTCTGAAAAGTAGCTCTTACTCTGCCCTGTCTGAATGACAAGACCCCTTTATTTTTGAAGTCACAAAATCAGGATCAGGGTAAGATTAAGAGATAAACATAAATCCGGGTCAAAATATTGGATTAAACACAAATCAGAGCCAGCATTATCGAAGATTAGGGATGCTGCCGAAGCCAGCCCTGATTTGAGTATATTCCAGGATTAGGGCAGACACTGCAAGAGCATCAGAGCCGGATTAAGGGATAACCAAAGATTAATCCCGCGCCACAATCAGGACAGGATTCAGGGGGTTATACCGGTGCCAAGGGCGAAAAGGGTACTCTATATATACTACTATCATTACTCAGTGTATAGCTCTATCTTCATTTATCATTTTCTGTTATTTATCAGTTATAATTCAATATTAACCACGACTATGCTTAAGGTTTCTTCCAAAATTGGATTCAGGAGACTTGAATTTAGCATCGAAAATTGTCAGATAAACTTAATTTATTGCAATTTGCAAAACTTTAAGATCATGAAGCAAGTTTCTTCAATCATAGTTCAATTCTATGCCGTGTTTTCGCAAAATAAGTTTGCATATCTGATTCGCTACATCTAATTTTGGATAAAGCCGTTAGACGGTTGTCAGTAGCAGACGAGTTCGACCAACTTGGACAAATTCTAATACGTGCAACTATGTTCAGCCCTCAAACTTTTGAGGAATCTTTCGGCTAAATTTTAACAAAAAATACGCTAAGGTTAGCAACATTTTCAAAAAAGCTGCCCGTTCTACCCTGTTTAGCCCAGATTTTCGGTACCTTCCCCCAACTTTTGGGGGGTCCCCTTATTCCCCCTCATACATGTAAAGACACAACCCTTACTTCTTGTTGATAGTACGTAGCCTTGCTATCAGCTCGATGCAGATCACAAATTAGTGTCTCGATTCGTTCTCCATAGTAGGCCGCGATCAAATGTCCATTTTCCACGCTGATCAGTTCTGCTAGATTTTTCTGTGGCAAATTATTATTCACACTATCAGAGACTTGATCAGAATTATTGCCTTCGTTGATCTCCAATTCGGAAGCACTAGTAAGATTGTGATTTGAGTCGTTGGTTCGAAGGAGTCTCTTATGCAAATTAGTTTGCTGATCCTCATTTGCATAATCGGCCGAAAGCGCTTGCAGTTTCAATCGCAGCAATTCCACTTCCACTATCCAATGATCTTTTTCCTGAAGCGGAATTAAAATTAAAAAAAAACACCCAGAAACCCTGTCAATAAAGCCCAAAGCCCATTAAGCCGTCTATGTGCTCTATTTTTGTGTGTGCTCTATAATTTCATGTACTCAAATTTTGCCACGCACTGATATAAAACATACACTAACCACGTAATCGCAGATACAGGGCCCATTCTTAGAAAGGATTAAACGGATTAGATTACAATTTGTTTGCGTAATGACTTATCTCAATAATTACAATGCCAATCTTCCACAGCAAAGGTAATCAGTTATTGGAAAAACAATTTTAATCTAATCCTTTTAATCCATTTTAGGAACTGGTCCATATACAGTAATTAGTAAGTTCTGCGTAATTACTCCATCGCACGCTCACTACAGTAAATCACAGAATAATATCTGAAAGGAGCCAGCTTGGTCTGAAAAAAGCTGGCCCTGTGAGGTAGAACTTTTTTATCAACTTTTGTTCTTTTTATCAGCCGTCAAGTTTTGCAAAACTGGTCTTTCACACTAAACATGATGAAAACATGCAGTTCTTTGAATTTAAATAAATTATATTCATTAGAATTCAGGGCGAAAACAAGCAACAATATTGTCCTGTTTATTGTGGACTTACAATAATGTTAACACTAACTAATGCTGTTTCTCTAAGCCGTCTTACCTTTTCTAACTCCGCAATCCGTTTGTTCTTGTCTTCAATCTGAAAAACACAAAAAACCGATAATAATTATTGATCAGTTAAATAGAATCACCATACATTCACAACCACCTTATTAATCGACTAATTTAATCAACGTCATCGTTTGAAATACTAAACCAAAACAAAAACATTATGATGCCCACATACCTGGCTGTCAACAAATGGCATTTTCCCGTCCTCAATGGATGGCACTTTCATATCGGCAATGGTGGAACTTTTCCGCAGAAATCCCTGAAAATAAAAACATTACATAAGCCGTTTGATAAGAACTTATCTAGCCTGTTTCAATACAAACACATAATTTCCAGTGCTGTGATAATTTTCTACTTCTAATGGTCACGGTCAACAGTTGTCTTTTTGCCGTTTTTATTCGAACATAATTTATATGCATGTAAAGCAAGATAGGTGTCTAACACTGGCTTGCACCAAAAGAGAATAGCTCGAGAATAGAATAACTTAAAATAGCTCATCTCATTTAACCCTAAAGACGTATTGATTTGTTTTCACTGTTTCCTTGACAATGGGTACCTTAACTAATTACCATACACTGAATATAATTTTTAAATATTGCAAGATGGTGACAATTATCGAGAATAGCAAGAGAATAGGAATAGCTAGAGAATAAGGTTGCTGCAAACGGCCGTAAGACCACTGAAACAAATTAACGACAGCTCAGCATTACTTTTTTGAACGTCTTCAGACTACTGATATAGTCAACGGCTTGTTGTCGGAAGAGGGAAGCGCAAGGCAGTCTTTGTGACAATTCCTCCAAATGAATCGATATGGCATTCTGGTGAGCTTTCATATGGTCATACAGCTGAAACAAAAATAAAGGTCTGAAAGGAAGGACAAAAATGTCCGTACAAGAGCAACAAATTTATTCTAATAGAAATTTTTGTTGAGGGGAGGGCATTACAATTATATGGCCATAACTTTTGGTCCCACTATTACTAACTTATTTGACCCACCCACTTTTGCAAGCATTGTAAAATTTGCTTGAAAAGATTGGCAATTTACAGCTTTTGGACAATGCTACCTGAGACGCAGCTCATTTTAAAACTGCTGTCATAAAGCAGGGAATTTTTTCAATTTTTTCAAAGTGTTGTGGCCTGTGGGCAGTAATGTTCACAGTTTGACGGCAACTATGGTGGAATTGAAATAATATATTTGCTTCATCACTTGTGATCCTCTCCTCTACTTTCAAAACACAAAAAACCCAGGATGTCTAACTGAACTACACACAAAATTATCCCCTTATTTTACAAAACAGTCATACAAAATTAGGGGTTCACAAAAAAAAGCTGTGGTACATTCTTCAATCCCCCAGCGAAGCTGTGCAGCGAGACCAGTATGCATTCGTTGGTGGTCTTGAGTCTCTTGGTGGCGGTGGGCAGTTGGTGTTCCGAGGTCACCTTGCAACTGTACGCCGTTTCCATTTCGTCCGCGGCCGAGACGAGCTCGGGCAGACCCAGATAGATGGCTTGGAATCGTTGTGGCAGGCTTGGGGTAGCGCCAGAGTCTGAAAAAACCAATCCAGATTTTAAAAAAACAATCTGCAAGCAAAAAAGACAGGCGTGTCAGAAAGTGTAACCGAGAATTCAGAAAGTATGACCAGAAATTGCTGAACCTTAAGATAAAACAGGTAGCGTCATTTTTGGGACCACTCGCCGTACCATTGATGCTTGACATTAGTTCTTTTCGCAATAAAATCCCGTGTTTCGTATTGTCTCAGCCTCAGGATAACTTGAATTCATAAAACTATTATAAGCAAATCCAGATGGCACGGTTTAGTGGTTCCACAAGGTTTCATAAACTGTTGTTAATTATAATATGCTAAGTTACTGAAATTAATCTAATCCAGTTAATATAGTTTATTTATTATGACCATATATATACACCGACAATCTGGCCCCTAATACCTTGGCACAAGGTGTGACCAGTGGTGAGATTTCTAAGTGAGCATTGGAGTTTGAGCACGGCCTCCCCGAGCGACCGATTGTCCTGCTGCAGTCGCCCGCTGCACCACGACACATCGCACTCCTCTTCGAGCCTGTGAAATATAGGCCAAAACTATTCGGGTGGATTTCACAAAGGTGGTTTTGCTAAACTGTGGTTTTATGTACGTTTTCATATGATTCGCACATAATTTCATTGCAAAATAAGGGGTGGATAGTGGATTTCACAAAGGTGGTTTTGCTAATTTTACTTACGACGTTTTCTTTCACATAATTGTTTTCTTTCACATAATTTGATTACTAAATATGACCTAATTCGTCACAAATTCAGTCGTCTTTCGTAAAAACTTAAGTCTATAGTGCAGTTCAGTTGAGATTTCAAACCTGCAGCAGCAAGTCTTTGTTTTACTGAAATTTTGGTTTAGCTTAGCCTAACAAATCAATTTGTCAAACAATAATCAGCAAATCTGAAATTCAGCATAAATTGTAAATTATCAAAACTAAAAAAGTTCAAAATCAAACTGCCCGGAAAAATACAAATTGTAGCCTACGTTTTACAAAGAATGGGGAATACTTTGCCGGAATAATCCAAGTATGCAAATAAGGCTGAGATCACAGAGTCAACGTCTGACAGTGCCTGAAAACAACCAAACCGAAAAACAAAGCTTATACACACTTCAAAAGTTTGTTTCCAAAGTTTAAAATATTCCAAATAAACTCTGTTGAATCATCTGAAGAGCAATGTTTGTTTCACAGTTTCACGCACGATTCATGTAGTGTCTCTGTTACACACACTGATGAGTGAATAGTGCTTTGTATCGATTCATTCTTACAGCCGCATGTCCATTCTGCTGGCAAAATTCACGACGTCAGACCACAAACTTATCTAACACACTCTTAGTGGCGTAATCATTTCGGAATTTGTTAGCTATACAGCTGTAAGAATGAATCTATGCCTGGCATATTTTTAGTGGGGGGGGGGCGCCCCTCTATTTGGTTCGGAGCCCCCCCATTTTGGTCGCCCCCCCCCCATTTTGAGCCCCCCATAGCCTGATATTTTTTTTCCGAAAGGAAGTTTTTGCTAATTTTTAGCAGTAGCGATGTCGCCTTGGTAGGTTTCTCTGGTCCTTTTTCATTAAACTTGGTAACAGTGTAGCTATTATAACGTATAAAAGCGTTACATTTAAAGCATAAGACCCATTTTTTCGCCTTAAAATAGTGTTTTATCGTGAATTTGGTGCGCCTCCCCGGCCTAAAAATATGCCAGTCTGCTAATGCTTTATTCATAGTAATACCCACGGAAGTTTAGCCGTCCATTCAGTAATCACTAATCGTTAAGTTTCATTCTATTTCTATCTCCATAGTCATATACTCAATCTATTTATTTAAACCTACTATTAATTATAATATCTTACAATGTCATCAATATCACTGGTTGCTTTTGTACAAATATGTTCCACAGTTTTCTGAATGGGTTTGATCACAGTCACATGGTCCTTTAGAATATTGCACAGCTAAAAACACCATAATATAAGATCAGTATACTATAATTTAAAAACTTCTAGTAAAATTTTTTTGGCGCCCTTAAAGTGGGCCCCCCAAAGATCTTTTGTAGCAGTAGTGTGACAGTTTGTTGCACGCTTTCCGGTTTGCCTAATCTGAGCCTTTCATTAGGCTTAGGCTAGGTCTTGGACATCCATTGTTTCTTCTTTGATCACCCAAATTAAGATACAAGATTTTTATAATGAACAAAAATTCAATTTATAACTAGTTTTTTTACTAAACTATAACTGAATTTTAAAGTTATATATAATTATATATATATATATATATATATATATATATATATATATATATATATATATATATATATATATATATATAAGTTATCTCAATTATGGATAGATTCGGTTGGCTTGCTGGCAGTGCTGAGGATATTATTCAAATATAAACCGCGGCACCAAAATCAATATTACCAGATCCGATTTTATTAATATGACCCCACAGTTAAAAAGCAGCAAAATCAGTCACCTCTTGACAACTAGCCGTAATTGACTCCATGCTGGCATCGCAGGGATAGAGTTGTGCCCGTTGGTCGCAGTAGGAATGGAAATTGGCAAAACTGGACACACAGGCGGACACAAGGTCCTGCAGCCCGGCGTAGAAACGGCCAATGGCCTGCTGTGAGGACAGGGGGAGGGGGCGAAGGTTGAGAACCGTGTGGGGAGTGGCCGCTGAGTCAGGGACAGATGCTGAAATCAGAAAGGGGGGTTTCATAAGAATTCAAAATATATATACAATCCATTTTGTCAGTTCAGAACAGTACAGGCAAAATTACGAAACCCTCACGGCTCCGGTATTCAATATATCACACTATCATTATCTAATTTTCATTTTCCAAAAATATAATTTTTTCAAAATGACATCAGCTAAGCGGTCACACCGACGTACAGCTAGCTGTCAGCATGAATCGATATCAAGCTTGTACGTACATAGTACTCTCTAACAAACGTACTTTCGGACACAGGCTTTGTTGAGACTGAAAACGGATTATTGCATTCATCCATCACAGATTTTAGCTCTTCAATTTGAGATCGCGCAGATTCCAGTGTTTCCTGGGGTGAAAAGAAAATTAGTATTATAACATAATGACATAATAATATATAATGACTTACGCATCTGCAGGACTAGGTTTCATGAAAATAATAGTACATGCCAAAACAGGGGCGTAACTTAACTACAGGGGGAACTTTCCATTCCTCACCAACCCCGAAAATTTTCAGACTAAAATGTTATACACACAAAGATGCCCCTTTAGTTTTTGCGACCAATACGTCTCCAATTTCTCAAATCTCCATCAGAAGAAAACGGACAATTAATATTAACGATTATAGATAGCCGGTGCCAATGTGCCATAATTTTGTCGAAAACAAGATTGCTAAAATAGACCAAGCGGACTATATTAAAACTTGGTTGCTTAATAACTCCCCAAATGGGTTCAGACTTCAGATAAATCTACGGTTAAACTAAACAGATAAACTTTGGTTAAAAAAGTGCTCAACAATAATCATATATCACAATTTATGCATGAATGCATAACGCAATATTCATGTATATTATGTAGACATTAGTTATTGGCAAAACAATTTTTAATCTAATCCGTATATATGTGAAATAATGCACAGTAGAAATTAGCTCTAAAACAATAAAACTACATTACATCATTATTCACCTTCAAATTTTGTTTCTCTTCCTGCAAGGCAGCCACAGCATCTTGATATTGTTTCTTGTACGCAGTCAGTTCACAACACAACGATGAATTTTTCTGTTCCAGTTCTACCACCTGCAACTCTGCGGCTTTCAAACGATTCGACTGTTCCAATTGGACTTCGAAAAGCTGAAAATATACAATAAAAATAAAATAACAACTGTGAAATAAATAAAAAAGAGACAAAAATAAATGCCAAAGATTAAGCTGGTTATGAGTTTCGTCATTTTTCTAAAACATAAAACCCCTGTACAAAAAATTCCATCATGTAAATGTATATATATAAACAACAAGAACACAGAAGACAGTGATCTTTCAGTGATAAAAGCCAAACCTGTTTATGAAGCTCTTCATTTTCACCGATCTTATTCTGAAGTTCTTCTTGCAGAATTGTACCCGTCAAATTCGGTTGCTGCTGGCCGTTCTCCAACTCGTCAGTGCCTGCCCTTTTCTGAAGGCAAAAATTGAATTTGGCTTGAAGATACCATATTATTGTTTAAACACAAAGCAAAGTTAACGCAACAAAAAGTTGGTAAAAATGGCACCTTTTAGTTTTTAGTAAAGTCTGACTAAGGTGGTCTTGGCAAAAACAGCTGATATTTTTAAAGAACAACTTGACCTAGTTAAAAATGATCTTTTTAAATTTTTAAAAGTTTACAACTGACTGCCTTTTGTAATTAACTTATAACCTGCATAATTTTCAAAATTTTTGCATAATTTTTATGAGTTTTATAGTATTATTCAACTGTCTAAATCTTCTGTTTTGTTTTCTGTATTGGTTTTCTTTATTTTCGTACCAGAACTATAAGTGTATTTATATGCAATATTAAAAAATTTCTATTAGTTTTTTTGGGTTGTAATCGTGGCGTAAATCTTGAATAAGCAATTTTTGATTTGTTTGTTTTGTTGTCTAACCTTTTGTTTGTGGTGCTTAGTGGACGCCCGCGTCTCGTCTAGTTTATCCTGCAAAAATTCCACCCTTTTTGTCAACTGCTGGTTGCGAAATGACAAACTCTCCACTTCCTGTTCCAGCTTGCGCACCTCCAGGTCCCGAGCCAGCACATCATCCTGAAAACTACCAACTAGCATCATTTTTAGTCAAATTTATTTGTACTGTGCATAGCTTTCGGATAACCTCTAACATTACAAGACCCCCCAAAATTCGGTAACGGGGGAGGGAGGGGGGTATTGTCACTCCTGTCAGGGGAAAAGGGGGGGTCCCGGCGGGAGTTTAATTTTGACCGAATTTTGAAAAAATCGGCATTTTTTGTGGAATTTAAGGTGGTAGTTACGTTTTCGACAGTTTTTATAACGTGCTATAACTTTTGATTGGCTGAATGAATTTAATAGCTGTCTTTTTCACGTTAAAGAACTTAACTGAAACTACACTTATGCACATTATCTAGCTTAAATCTGTAACAAGCTAGTCAGCAGACACTGTCAACGTAGTCAAATTTCGTGAATTTTTGCATTTTTCTTGTTTTGCTTCTAAAATTGACAGTGTAACTCCACCTAATTTCATTTTTTACACCAACATAGCCAATAACAGGGTAAATTTTAATGCTAAGTTTGGTGCATTTATATGATGCAGAAAAGAAATTACGGACCTTTAATTTTGAATTTTTTAGAATTTAGAAAAATATACGAATTTTTAAATCTAATTTTTTTACGAAATAGGCTAAATTAATACAAATAAAAAAATTGACACATCAGAAATTGTCTAAAAAACATGTAAAATAACGCATGAAAATACTGCAACATCGAAACTTGAGATTTAGTCCACGGAAGTACATTTTTACAGATTTCTGTGAATGAAATTGATGTAACGCAAAATTTAAGCAAACAAAATTTTTGAAATTTTAGTATAAAGTAGACACATATGTGTGCCAATTTATCCCGAATTTTGACCAAAATCCTTCTACTAGTTGTCAAGTTTTGCGGACTTTTGTGTAGGTAGGGTACTTTACTTCAAAAAGAAATGTTACATAAATGTGACGTAATCTCGAAAAGTAAAAAGCGTAAGGATAAGTTTTGGCATCTAAATTGAAGGTTTTTGACATGCCCGTGTGTCATTTTTTTCTTTTTTCCATAAACGGCCGTTTTGACTAGCTACTACTTTAGCTTAGCTAAACATAAAATTTACGAAAAATTGTCGTAACTGTTTGAAAAATATTTTCTGTGAAAATTGAAAATGATTGTTTCAAGCTATTTTAGCAAGCATTTATCTCATAATAAATTATAGTTTCCTAAACTAATATGCGTACTATAAATTATTGATTGAAAACTAATCGTAAGTTGCCAAGTGTTACTCCTGCAAAACTGTCGAAAACGTCACTGCCACCTTAAGCGATTTTTACTATAATTTTTGCCAAAAATTTTAAAAATCGGTGTCTTGGTCAAAAATGGTGAAAATTGCGTCATTTTTGGGAAAGGTGGGTCAAAAATGAGTTGACGCAGGAGAAGGGGGCGTCACACCACGGGGAGGGAAGGGTTGGGTACCCAATTTTGGTGCTTTTACAAGTATGCTTCTAAGTCAGTTCTATTTATTATTGATTGTTATATATTAATAATTATTAATTTTTAGTTTCTAAACTATTTTAGGAATAAAGCCTGTTTCTGTCAGACGACTGGCTAAAGATTTGACGTAATATGTTTATGAGGCCTTTATGCTCATACTGTACTCGTAACTCGACAATATCGAATTTAACTTGAACGGTTTGCTAGATGTTTTTTGAGTTCTATCTTTCCTGAGATCTTGCAATATATATATATATATATATATATATATATATATATATATATATATATATATATATATATATATATATATATATATATATATATATATATATATATATATATATATATATATATATATATATATATATATATATATATATAGTGGTAGTGGTATATATGTACGTATATATATATATATATATATATATATATATATATAAAATATATAAATATATATAAATAAAAAAAATATATAGAACAAAAAATAAAAAAAAAAAAAAAAAATATATATATATTGTGATCTATATACAGTGCGGCTTCAGGCTAGTACTGGCATACACAATAAAAACAAAGGTCCGCTCAGATTATATTATAATAGTTGAGCGGCAAGGATTTATGGGCGACAAAATATTTTCTGGTTTTCCCAAACGTGACGTGGCCTGTCCGCTTCGCTTATAGTTTCGTGTAAAACTGTATCTATATACACACTGTAAACTCAACTAAACTGTACTATTGATAGTAGTACCGTAAATCGCGAACGTAGTAGTACCGTAAATCGTAAACAACTGTATATATTTCGAACACCAATCACCAATGTGTGTATTAGCTAAATGAAGCGAGACTCACAGATAGAGTCTGACAGCGCTTCTGTTCATCCACAACAGCTTTTTTCAGGACAGGCAACTGCGCTCGCAACTGAACAAATTAGATACATTCAGGCAGTCAGACATAAATTATTCATTGAAGCAAGACATTTCAGAATATAACACAAGTCACAATATACTAAAAAAACATTTACATGTTTATATACGTATTTGCGATATGCAACACAACGAATAACAAAAAAACATTTACATGTATACGCATATATTTACGATACGCACCATTAACAAACAGCCATTTTTCATTAAAAACATAAAAATCGCACCTTAGTATATTCGGAGGCCAATTTTTGGTATCGTGTGGCCAGGTCGGTCCCGGACGACGTAGTCGACATATCGGTCTCATCTGGTTTCATTCATCAAGGTTGGTACATAACTGGGATACCTTGGGAACAATTCATCACGATTTTACTAAAAGGACGAAAACCAGTGGCGTAGCCGGGGGGGGGGCGGGCACTGGGGGCCAAAGCCCCTCAGCGACTTTGTGTCCCAATAAGCGTTTTGGGGCCCCCTCAGATGGTGCATCTTCGGCGGGAAGGAGGGGAAATTCAACCACATATTTTTTCAGCGTAAAAACACGATTTTACAGGTTTTCGCATGCGCTGAGTTCATTTTTAGCAGTTTCCAAGCGAAAAAATGTTGATTTTCAGCTTTTCCAAAAAATTCAAATTTTGTCGAAAATCTTAATTTTTCGTCATATTGGGGCTAATTCTAGCAAAATAAGACCAGCTTGCTCATTGTATCAGTCAGAAATTTTACGACCATATATTAACACATGATAATATATTTTATTAAGCTTTATTCTGCACATATCTTGCTTATTCTGGCCAGAAAATGTTGATTTTTCAATTATAAAATAGGCAAAATAAACTTACTTAAAATTAATTTAAAAATCAAAATTTTATATTTTTTGCGCAACAAATGGCTATTAAACATTTTTCCGCACAAAAAATATCACCTTTAAGGCATAAAAACGGCGTTATAATAAATTCTAATGCCTCAAATTCTAGTTCAAAACTTCCCAATGCTCAGAGCCAAGCTCACGCCGACGGGCAATTTCGGTTTTAAAGTTCAACTTTATTCATTATTCCACAGTAGCAAATGTCCTTTTATTTGATGCAGGAAACTAAGACTAATTTTTGGCGCACCCACGACTAGTGTTTGGCCGATACCCAAAAATACCGATAACCGATACCGATACCGATAAAAAAATACCGATACCGATACCGATATTTTTTATGAAATGTGTATATACGTATATATATTACCATGGACTGGGCTTTGTATACGGACACACAGTATTTCTGTGGACTGTACAGACATTGAGTTGTTGTGTGGGGATCCTAATGTATGTATGGATACCGGATAATAGCATAAACTTGTGGCTGCTGGTCTGTGGGGGGAAGATCCCCACAAAAAAAATTTGTCCAAAGGAGGGGGGAGGGGTCAGCCGTAGGAAAAAAGCGTAAAGATAACGTCTCCGGCGTGGGCCAAAGTTTTTACCATGCGTCTTTTTTATTTTATATATTGAGTGTATAATTACTGAAACTTGGTTGTCATCTGATTTTGATAGTAAGTCTGTCCCAAATTTACCAAATTATCAGTTATTCAGAAAAGATAGAGATACCCGTTTGCATGGTGGCTGCCTTGCATTGGTGCATAATTGCTTGCATGTCTGTATGCTGTCTGACAAATGCTTTTTTGGTTATATTGAAGTTATCTGCCTGAAATTTGTCAAACCTGCCAAGCTGCTTTTGTTTTTAGTATATCGCTCGCCTGAATCATCTCAGGAAGCCGATAACGAATTCTGTCGATATCTTCTCGATTTTAAATCTGAGACTAATGTCATACTTGTAGGAGATTTCAATTTGCCCCACCTAATCGGTGGCCGAAATTTAAATCTTGCGCATGTATATTTTGATGATATTTTCACTGAACTTGGACTTCATCAAAAAGTTACCGAACCCACACGAATGAATAACATCCTCGATTTCATTCTCACATCAGATCCGTTACTGGTTACTAACATACATGTTACTGAGCCTTTTAGCACAAGTGACCATAATAAGATATATTTTAACTTGAATCTCCCTGATTCGCATTCTGTGCCTGTTGCTCGCACCCGTGCACTACACTTCCAAAATGGTAATTATGTAGCTATGAATGAATTTTTAGATACTATTGACTGGGACACCCTTTTTTACAATGAGCATTCAGTTGATTCCATGTGGGAAACCTTTGTTAACGTAATTACGTATGCCATTTACTTATTCGTACCTTACCGTAAATCTTTACCCCCGAAGCACCAGTGGTCTTCTTACACCAGGAAAGCATATTCAGAGAAAACCAGACTGTGGCGTGTTTTTAAGAAATATAAAAGTGAATACTGGAAACAACGCTACGTACTTGCCGCAAAAAAGGCCAAAAGCCTTGCATGTGGTGATGTACGCAAAAAAGAAAACAAAATTCTGTCATCATGTAACCTGAAAACGTTATATTCATTTATAAATTCAAAATTTGCTACGAAGAATCAAATGCCACCATTGCGGAGCAATAATGCTCTCCTTACTGATACAGAAAGTAAAGCCAATTTACTTCAGGACCAGTTTGTCTCAGTGTTTACGTATGATGACGGGAATGTACCCCATTTTCCGCGGCGTACCGACCAATGTCTAGACATGCCGCCTATTTGTTCTCACCAAGTTCTGTCAATCCTCAAAAAGCTACCGTCAAAGGCCTCAATGGGTCCTGATCAAATTCCGCCTATTTTACTAAAAAAAGTAGCTGCAACCATTTTTGAGCCTTTGACAAAAATTTTCAATTTCTCTATTAACAGCGGAAAAATTCCGAAGCAATGGTTAGAAGCAAAAATTATCCCTCTCTACAAGAGGAAAGGTGATAGCTCGGAACCCCGAAACTATCGGCCAATAAGCCTCACTGTGGCAGCCAGCAAGGTCCTATACGTATTATCAAAGAAGAAATTATGAAATACCTACGACGTTTAGACTTAATTAACGCTGCACAGCACGGCTTTATGTCTCGAAGATCAACGCTATCGAATACTGTGTCGACCCTGGACAAGTGGGCTGTAGCCTACTCAGAGGGCAAACATACACACGCGGTTTATATTGATTTTGCAAAGGCTTTTGACACGGTATCGCATTCAAAACTAATATACAAATTGTCAAGGTATATATGGTATACATGGTAAATTGCTTACATGGTTACGTAATTTTTTGACAAATAGAGTTCAATACGTAATGGTGGATTCTCAAAAGTCACGTATTGAGAAAGTTATCAGTGGAATACCTCAAGGCACTGTTTTAGGTCCTGTTTTATTTCTAATTTACATTAACGACATAGTCGACTGCGTAGTGGCAAGCGAGATTTCATTGTATGCCGATGATGTGAAAATTTCGGCATCGGTAGACAAGTCAGATAACTTCTCACCTACACTCCAGAAAGATCTGTGTAGTGTCTGGCACTGGTCTAACACATGGCAATTGTCGATGGCAATTGAAAAGTGTTCGGTATTTGTGTTTGGCAAGTCGGTAGACACACCACAGTATCTTCTTGGCAACGTAGTTTTAGGCATATCACATCAAGTGAATGATTTAGGCATTCTAATTGATGGAAACATGAAATTTTCAAATCATTGTCAAATGGTTACCAAAAAGGCCATGCGTATGTCCGCAAACATTTTTCGATGCTTCAAATCTCGTGATACAGATTTTTTAGTGAAAATGTTCTTAACATACGTTAGACCCATTGTGGAACATGCCACTCCAG
>JASANF010002852.1:0-10805 GCA_030248245.1 Trissonchulus sp. WLG1_4 | reverse complement strand
CTCTGATTCGTTACTAAAATGACTACTGACAGACTAAAAACTCCAACGATTATATAGATTATCGATACAGGCTTTTTTAATTTACGCCGAGTTTGAAAGATTTTTTCACAATTATTAGTATGTGCTGAAATTTGTGTTAGTGTATAAAAACTACAAAGGAGTTTTTCTCTCAAGTATTCTAAATGGAAAATCATAGAAAGGCGTATTTTTAATGTTTTAATTTGTATTTCAGTGGTCTATCTATGTAGCTGATATAATAACTAAGCTCTAGCCGGTAAGTAAAATACCGGGTAAGCTTCAACGAACAGTATTGTTTAAAATAAAGAAAAGCTAAAACGGTAAGCTATAGCAAGCACTATTTATGATAAACTCTGATGGTAAGTTTGTCCTTCATCGGGTAAGCTGTCAAAACTTTTTAGGTGGTCATATTATGTAAATTGGTAAGTTTGTCATGGGTTCAGTAGCTGAAGTTTGGCAGAAAAAGTATTTTTTTCCCTAGGCATTTTTTTCACATGCGCATTTTTTGTTCTAGTCTAAAAATGTCAAGTTGTGGTCTCATGTATGTCACTTTTTATTCAAAAACGGAAATTTATTTTAAAAAGGAGGTTTTAAAACATTTAATTTTAAAAACTTTTAAAATTAGTTTAAAAAGTTAACCATGTTTCACCCGTTGTATGGAATCTGAATGCCATCTTGCAAACTGAAAGCTTGATGGCTGGAATGCATAAAGCCAGTCTAAGACGTTTTATTTAAGTGAAATACTATAGCGTAACGAAAAATTCTACACGACATAATATTACAGTATCCTGGAATATTGCCCTTAGCTGGAACAATGTTTAGCAAGATTGAGCTAAGACTGCCTGTTTGCGTTCCACGGGATATACTTAACTATTTAAAAACGTTTGGCCATTCAAAATGCCATAAAATGTCAGCTTTTGTCGCCAGCTACAGGCTTTTTTGTCAAATTTCAGCTACTGTCTTAATTGTCTTTTTTTCTACTATGTATAATACGTATGTGCTGTGTTGTGACTTTGTAGCCATGATGGGCGGCGGAGGGGGCATGCCCGTTGGGGGGGGGGGGCAGGAGGATACGGAGGGATGGTGCCGCACCACATGCAGCACGGGGGACCGCCACAACAGCACCAGCCGCCATGGCAACAGCATGGTTGGTTTTACTGGTGTTTTGATACCGCAGAAGAATTTGAATATGATATAAATAATATGATACTTGGACTTTAAATAAAATACTTTTGATATTAATTTGATACTTGGAAAAAATTTGAATATGATATAATATTATGATACCAAATAATTTTATGATTTTATGATACCGTACTTTAAAGAATATTATGATACTTTTGATGCCAATTTTAATATTGATATCGTTATTAAAAGTATTAATACCCAAGTATCATATGTATTATATTTATATAATATCAAAAGTATCAAAATGGTGTCAAAACAACAGCATGGTTGGTTTTAGGATGACGTTAAGTCTGGTGCTGATGTTTTAGGTACTAAACAGTAGTGACTTGTGATTCGTAAAAGGCTGGCATTTTTTGGTAGTTTGGAAGCATCGTAAAATTTGTGTGAAAATATTGGGGTTTTTGCGCACTTTTGCCCCTACGCGGTTTTTTTGTGCCATTGATTTATGCAAGATTGCAGTATAAAAGGTGAATAGGGGGGAGTTGTAGCTTAATATTTTCCCCCCTATTTTCAAAACAGAAAAAATACAAAACAAGTACTGGTACAAGCGTGCTATTTTTACTTAGCCAATGCTAATGTTTTGGCCCAAAAAGCTTTGACTTGCTGTAAACACTATTTAATTATATCTAATTTATTAATCATTTTTGTTTCAGGTGGGCACCCAGGCGGTAGTATGATGCGACAGCCCATGCGCTTTCCCCCGCAGTAGCAGTTCCGAGGCATCCAGTCCACTTATATTCCGACATAGCGAAGGTCATATAATTATCCTTATATTATTTAAAAAAAAGAAAAATGTTTTAATGTGTAACTGTGTTAGTTTCGAAAGTCGGTGGGTCTTTGATTTATTTTTGTGTAAAATTTCGCACAGTTTAGTCTTTGCGAATGTAGATGGGTGAATATTTTTTAAATGCTTTGTTGATAACTTATAAAATATTGGGTTTTTAATGCTAAATGTCTTTTTGGGATTAAGTTTAAACTTTATTTCAATTTAATGATACAGCCATTCAAATTTTATAATATTCTGTCTAATCCTACGGAGCTAGTGTAGGGTCGATTCATACTCACAGTTGTATGTCCGTTGAGCCGGCAAAATTACCAAGAAATAATTGAGCCAGGATTAGATAATGAAGAAAAATTGGGGTTTGTTGCACCAGATCACAAATTTTACAATAATTATTGCTACAGTTTTCAGTGAAAAGTGGTTAGTTGTAATGAAATTAAAGATTGATTTCATTGCGATTCACTTGACTTTTCAGTTTTTAACTTTTGTGCTGTTATACAGTTATTGTAAGATCTGTAATTTTTTGCGAGACGGTGTGATTTTTTTGGAATTTTGCCTTCGGTACGGAAACGACTGTATGTATTGATCGACCCTTAGCCTTTTACTACGTATAAGGCGTTTTACTGCGTATATTCAGTTTTAATAGTTTAGCGCTGTACAAGGTAACGTTTTTTTAAATTTCTGTTGTAGTTCCTGGTAATATTTACAGTAAACTTGTCTGATAAAGCTACAGGTAAAATTATAATTGTTAAGCTAAGTGATCGTTTGGGATTTTCAAGTCTATATACTTTTGTTGTATATTACTTATTGTCGGCATGTACTAGATTGCACTACATCGCGAATTTTAGCATACAGCCGCATGTTTGCTAAGGCGGCTGGCGAAACTGTAAAAAAAGTCTGATCAGACAATATATCTAAAGTGCGGCTTTGACAATTGAAAATCGTCGTAGCATCTCATTTTAAAAATACTCTGTAGTGCACTCTGGCTTATTCCTATGTTTTACTGTATACACTTCTTAGACAGTAGTATGCTTCTCAGTGGAAATTGAAAACAAAAATTGATTTTATGAGTAATTTTTATTGCTAATTTAGTAAACTATATTTGTGTTCAATTAAAACGCAAGCTGGTAAAATAAGTTTTGTTTTTTTTTAAATTTCTACACTGAGAAATATTTTTTAATGCTGATGAATTACCGATAGTTTCTTGGCTGTTTTTTTAAACAGTTTGTTCAGCAGCGAATTAAGATGCTTATAAGGTACAGAACTGAAATTTTTCATTAATTCTGTCAAAGGTATTTGTTTTTATTAATACTTTTAGTAGTTAGATAAAAGTTTTATTCTGAAATAGCATGAAAATATTTTGGTTCAACTATTCTTTCATACGGACATCGCAAAGTAAAGAAAGTATAGCAGCTTAACGCAAATATTTTACATTAAAACTGGAAGCTAAAAGAGCTAAAAGTTAGTTTAACTATTTTGTTTACTTTTAAAAATATTAGCAAAATGGGTTTGGTTTGTAGTTTAGTTTTAGTAATTTCATTGGTGAGTTTTATTTTGATGAGTTTTCAGTTTTAAATACAGTAGTTTAGGGATAGATTTTTGGAAAATATATATACAGGTGGACTTAAACGGTAAAGTTTGGTCAGCTTATTGGCAATAGGTAGGTATCTTTTCTTTGAGTTTCCTAGCTTGTCCACTTGAATTTTAGTGGACTAGATTAGAAAGTTATGTGATTAATACCACGACACATGATAAAAATTTTGGGGTGGATTTTACACAGGTGGTTTTAGTACGTTTTCATATGATTTGCATATAAGTTCATTAGGAAATATAGCCTGATTCATTACGAATATCGTAGATTTTCTTAAACCATGGTTTTAGCTTAGGTGAAATTTCAGCAAAACAGACCCCTGCTGTGCTGCAGGTTTCAAATTTCAAACCACCTTTGTGAAATCCACCCTTGGAGTTTTGTGTGCCCTGAATAAATTGTACATTAAATAATTAACTGACCAGGGTTTTAGCTGCAGCTGCAAGATAGAAATTCAATTTATTAAGGGCGTAAAACACACAGGTGGGTTTACTTCTCACATTCTGAAGCTATATTAGGACTAGGCTGACAATGTCAGGTTTTTAAAAGGCATTTTAACGAAGCGTAAGTTTTTTGTCAAAGGTAAAGCTGATTTTTGTTGAAACTTTAAACTACAGACATTTAATCTTGCTTTTTTTTTCATAATGAAATAGGTAGGCTTCTTATGTTCATGATTCTGTTTAGTATAAATTGTATTGATTGCTTGTTGCATGAATTGTTGTTTATTACTGTTTTGTGTTTGTCAGTGAGTAAATGAATATATTGTTATCATGTGTTTTTGTTTTATAATAATTGTTGTGGGTGGGATAATAATACACGTGGATTCATACTTACAGCCGTATGTCCGATCTGCCAGTATACTTAATACGAAATATTCACGCCTGGCTTTGCAGAGCTTAGTGTCGCACCTTTTTTTAATTTACTTTGACTACACTGAAAAACTTGTTTGATGACTGGGCGTTACATTAACTACATAAGAGTTAACTTAGGGTCGATTCATGCTTACAGCCGAATATCCGTTTAGCCGACAAAATGACGAAATAATGACGTCACACGCGCTGGCTGATCCACTGCACTGGGCTGCTAGTGACGTCATTCTGCAGGCTCGGCTGTCGAGCCTTAGGGTAGATTCGAACAGTCGTATGCCGCTCAACCGGCAAATTTACGAACTGATCGTTTGCGAATACTTTTTCGTAACTGTCGGCTGAACGGACACACGGCTGAAAGTATGGATCGAGTCTTTTCGATTTAAGCAACTAAAGAATAAGAAAGTAACTCGTATTCGTATCGTTACTGTTACCGTTTTCAAACCTAGTTTTTGCAACCGTTCGTGGCAAAGTCTTCCAAATCTCCAATGTTGAAATACTTCGTGTGAGCGCTAGTGCATTTGGACATATGCAGCAAACAATTTTCTCGATGCACAAGCCCATAGGAGCAGTTTTTATCCTCATTAACCGGTTTCCCCCTGCAAACCTGGTAGGTTAAATTATGGGACGGACTCATGTCGTCTGCGGGATAAAATATTTCCAGTCCTGAATGATACGCTAGCCACTTAGTCTGATGACACCCATGGGAGTCGTAGCAGAACGGTAGGTGGGGCACAATGTCCAAATTATGGGTCAGTCGCCAGTTATGGGGCACTAGTCTATCATGCTGTATGGCAAAATCCCAGTTTCCCACCCGTGGGGCACCGAAAGTCAGCAGTTTAAGTCGATTTTTTGAGACTATACCGTCACCGCTTAGCTGCGATGCCGTCAGAATAGCGATTGTCCCACCCAAGGAGTGACCCGTGACCCAAATGTCCCACTTTTCACTTTCCTCTGATTGTCCTAGAACACTGTTTACGGCAACTTTTACGTGTGGCCACATTTTTTTGAACACGTTGTAGAAATAGGTGGCGACTGAACCACCGAAGGGATACTTTTGCCGCGGAAAAATGTCTCTAAGAACTTCGATAACCGACTCAGCGGTCTGATCGGTTCCTCGAAAACCGATCACGATCGCTCCATCGATTTCTGATGTGGCCACAAAACCGACATCTGTGTCGAGTCCTAAATCCATTTTGACTTCGATCCGCTTGACCAGCTTGAATCGATTATCGGTGAAGTATTTCAGACAATCGGTCTGTTTGTTTCCATACGCAGTAGCGGCGAATTTTGCCATTTGAACGGCGAAATCTTGATCATAGGGTATATGTTTCAATTGAGAACATTCGGTCTGATTTCGAATCAACATTGGTGTCGTACACGGTCCTGCGTTTGAATCGATATTGTAACAACTTTCATCGCGAATACACCAGCCACACTTCGAGATTGCAGAACAATCTACGCAACTTTCGGCGGCGTTACACAGTTGCGCCATGGCGCAGTGCGCAAAATTTAGGATAGAAATGAAAAAGAGCGCTTTTGCAATGATCATTTTGATGCTGAAACAAAAAACAATTTGACCCAAGACACTTTATCGACAATTAAGACAGTGAATATTTGAACTTTGCGAGTATAATACTAGGGTTGTTTTGATGTGAAAACTGCATCAAATCAAAACTAGTTTTGATGCAGTTTTGATTTTTGATGCATCAAATCAAATCAAATCAATCTATTTTCAAAAGGTCCAAATCAAATCAAATCAATCGATTTACAAAAGGTCCAAATCAAATCAAATCAATTGATTTTCAAGAAGCCCGCATCAAATCAAATCAAATCAGTTGGTTTTTGAGAGGGTCCACATCAAATCAAATCAATTGATTTTTGAGAAGTCCACATCAAATCAAATCAAAACTAAAAAATTACTTGGGTTCTGATGTAGTTTTGAGGCAGTTTTGCTCTGGTTTTGATGCAGTTTTGATGTTAGTTTTGATGCAGCGTGAAAAATTTATTTCTAATTTGTAAAAATCTAGTCTCAGCTTAAGGACGCGAGAATGCGTAATCATATAGGGTACACTTACTATTATATAGTTTTATTATATAATTTGCACAGTTGTATTGTCGGCATGTGAATAATAACCTGTGTATTAGTACGTGGCCCCTTCAAGAGCGGCGTATATTATTGTCGATATATTTCGGTCGGCCTGTGGTTTATAGGTGTGGCTTCGTCGCAAAATTTGCTAATAGATGCAAATAGATTGCTATGCGTGGCTTATTCTGCCCACAGGACGCTCCCACGGCCCGGCCCGCCATTAGCACGCGGGCCGGTGGCGGGCTGGTATACGCGGGCCCGGTCCAAGAACAACGGCTAGGCCCGAGCCTGCCTCACGGGTAATACGTGTGGCCCGACCCGGCCTCGGCCCACAAAACTCTAGCCATTTAGTGCTGAAATTGGGAATTAAATATTATTTTGTCAATAGGTATGGAATATATATATATTGACACTCAGACCTCACAATATCATAACAGTTTCCTTCAGCAGAAAGGCTTGTTTACATCCACGATGCCCCTTGACATGTTCTACTTTGTAAAAATGTGAAACCAAAAAACAAAAAACTTTCACCTTCAATAGCATCTCGTTGACATTATGCTACATAGTATCACATACAATTTTTCAACTGACAGTAGTTGCATCAAAACCGCATCAAATCAAAAGTATTCGAACATCAAATCAAATCAATTGATTTTTGAGAAGCCCACATCAAATCAAATCAAATCAATTGATTTTTGAGAAGCCCACATCAAATCAAATCAAATCAATTGATTTTCGAGAAGCCCACATCAAATCAAATCAAATCAATTGAAAATGGGTCGCATCAAAATAACCCTTAATACTATTATACTTGTGTGTTGAAAGAAAGAGGAGGCCCCAATTTAGAAAGAATTAAAGAAATGGGCGCCACCCGGGCCACCTGCTTCGAAGACAAGCATGCTGACCACTACACCACACTCCACAACCGCCGGGTCTCATAGGCCCTATGTAATTCTCATTTACAACAGTGCCTGCAACGATACTCGGTCGATACTCATGCTCCCGGGGCGAACCCGATGCCTCCTCAAGGGCGGAGCACATTCACACGTAGGTAACCAAGCCTATTTCAATCACACCGCACTTAGGGTTTTCTGGTTCAACCGCAACCACAGGGTTTCTCGATTGACCCAGAACAATTCTCAATCACTACCGAGGGTTTTCTCCGGCTCACCCCTAACCGAAATCTAGGGTCTCCGGCTCACCCCTAACCGAAACCGAGGGTCTCCGGCTCACCCATAACCGAAACCGAGGGTTTTTCGGATTACCCTTAACCGAGGGACCACACAAGAAAGAGACAATGTACACATTCATACTGCACACAGCACGAGTACCGTAAGGGTTGAAGTGCCAACCTCAACCAGGGCATGGGGCTCCTAACCCACCTCCGAAGACGAGGTTCGGGATAAGGCTGTCCTCAGGACCCGGCCCTATCCTCTCCGTCCTGTCACGGTCACCAGAATCAGGTTTGGCGCGATAGCGCCAAACCTATAATAGGACGCAAACACCATCAGTGCGGATTTGAAGAATGCTTTTGTGAGGATAACATAAAAACGCAAGAAGCAATACCATCAAAAGTTTGCATAATCATAGTCCTAATAAAGTTACACTTTTGGTCAAAATTTGGTGCAATTCGATTAAGGGGGGGCGGAGATATTTTTAGAATACACATTGAATTTTGTGCAATGATGATCTTTTTTTTTTCTCGTCACATTTTCCGGAACACTGGCAGCATCCCCTGAGACGCCCAATATACCAATCTGACCGCCCTGATCCGCCATCCTGCAAGTAAGCTTTTTGAACTAAACTTTTTGGTTTTTGATGAATTATCAATCAATTATCGATTTTTTGAACTTTTTTAATGGATCAATTCACTCGCATGCTGTGCAGGTAAAGAACTTTCATAAAATTTTGGTGGATTTGTAGGTTATTAACTACGTAGATTTTAATTCTGGTGCTAGTTTTTCATGAAAGTGTTGACCGGTTGCGCATGAGTATTTCGGAGAAATTTGTTGTCAACTAAATATGCTGCAATATACGCATTTTATTTGCAGTGCTATGTAAAGAGCTATATTTTTTACATTGTTGTTTGAAATTTCATATGCGAATTAGCTAGTGGGCATCTGTAAGAGGCTTGTAAACTTTTCACCTTTTCAGCTGATTTTGCCTTTTGGCTTTGGCCAATCAGATTCTAGCTCAAATGTGGACAATTTTTGGTTACATACTTTTGAGTAAAATCATAGTTTTTATGCGTTTTTTTGCACATTTTTTCAAAAATGAAACTTTTCTAAGTTAGCTAAGCCTAGCACAGTACAATTTGTATAGTTTTTAGTGCTTTACGATGCTCTACGGCCTTCAGAGTTCTGCTGTCAGCTGAATAGGGAGATAATTTTGGGATCAAGTGCAGTTGGGGGGGGGGTAGTGGACCTTTTTTTAAAGTAGATAGAACACCTATACACAAATTTGGATTTTCTAAGCTATGACCCCTTGAAAATTGCATTTTCACTATTTTTGGAAATGAACGTAGGCCAAAGTCTAAGCCTAAGCCTTAGGCTAAGCCCAAGCCTAAATCAAAACCAAGTTTGAATTTGGTCAAAAATTGGTCGTTTCTCGTGAATTTGGCCCATTTTTTCTGACGGAATGGGGTCCAAGAGCCTTTGTATTGGTTCTAAAAATTTTTAAACATTATTTTGACTCTATTTATGCACGTTTAGAACGTAAAAAACGGGTTTCCGAAAAACATTGCGAAAATGTCTCTCACTGAGGGTTTAGATTTCGAGGGGTCGTATCTCAGAAAATTAAAAAAATGAAATAGTGGTTCTTGAAGCAAAAATGCTTCCCCCAAAGTGCTATACTCAAAAAAATAGGTCCACTATTCCCCCCCCAACTGCATTTAACCCGAATGTTTGGCCAATTTTTTGGAAGGCACGGGGTCAAAGTGCCATGGTTTTGATTCTAAAATTGATAACTTATTGTGACTCCATAACCACGTTTAGAAAAAAACGGGTTTCCGAAAAAAATTGTGAAATCGTCCCTATTTATGGTCGTATTTCAGAAAATCTAAAATATAAAATACGGGTTGAAGCAAAAATACTTCCCACAAAGTGCTCTACTAAAAAAATAGTTCCACTATCCCCCCAATAGTGTAGCCAGGTTTAAGTTGAGGGAGGGGCCAGTGTCCCTTTTTGCCCTGAAAGAAAACATTTTCGGGGGGGCGGGGGGATGCTGCTATGCGACTCAATTTTTTTTATCGCTGAGGGGGTCTCAAAACCGCTGAGGTGGGCTGTGCCCCGCCGCCTCCCCCTGGTTACCAGTGGCGTATCCAGGATTTCGCAAAGGGGTGGGGGGGCGGGGGGTGGCTGCGATGCGACGGGGGGGTGGGGTTGCGAGCAACATGAGCTATCAGATTGAAGGTTGCGTGAGCCACCGCCGCTCGAAGGGGGGGGGGGTGAGACCCTGTAAGGGGAGGCTCAAACTGCTACGGAAGACGCTGCCAGTAGCGTAGCCAGGATCAAGTTGAGGGAGGGGCCAACGTGCCTTTTTTGCCCGAAAATTTTCGAAGTTTGCCTACCGGGGGGGGGGGGGGGTGCTACGCGACCCAAATTTTTTATCCGAGGGGGGGGCCCAAATCGCTGAGGGGCCAGGCCCCCCAGGCCCCCCCTAGCTACGCCACTGGACGCTGCAACCCACTCAGCCCGCCCTAACACAGAAAAACCAGGAAATCTGAATTTTCTGTAAAATTTTATGTGTTACAGATTTTTCAGATGTTTTTTATCCTTTCCATTCCAAAATCCCGAGACATTTTACAGACTTTCAGAGGAAATTTAGATAAATTTCAGAGAAGTTCAGGGGAAATTCAGAGAATTTCACCCAGAATTCAGAGACTGAATTTTATCTGAGAAAACGTTACTGGCTTTTCAGATAAATTTCAAATACTTTTTACACGAGTTTTAGAGAAAATTCACTTTTTTGTCACATCTGTAAATATCAGGTAAATTTTATCTGAAATTCTTGTAAAATGTATCTAAAATTATGAAATTTATCTGAAATTCCTTTGAGAGTCTGTAAAATTCTCTGAATGGAAAGGGTAAAAAAACATCTGAAAAATTCGTAACCGAAAAAATTTTCAAGAAAACTCAGATTCCTGGTTTTCTTGTGCAAATACACCACTGCAGGCTACGCCACTGATCCCCCAACTATATACATTAAACCAAATATGGCGATATAGTCTGTATATGTATATATGTTTATATATGTATATATGTATATATAAATGTA
>JASANF010002851.1:0-36391 GCA_030248245.1 Trissonchulus sp. WLG1_4 | reverse complement strand
CATATTGTTTTTGTGTTTACGTACGTTTCGGCAAGAGAAGGATGTACTCTTGCGGGATAATAGGATGTACTCCTATTATGTACTCTTGGTTTCGGCGATCGTAAGCATTTCGACTGAGTTAGCACGCGGGGGTCTGAGCTGTTAACTACGAGGTTGGACTCAGGATCCATAGGTGACCTAAACCAAATCTTGTAGTTTAGTAGCTTCTTTGTAGCTATTCGGTTCCCTTTTCGAAGGGCTGAGCCCCCGCAAAAACATTTTCTAACCTCTGCTACTCCACGAGTTTATTTGATTTCGAGTTGAATTTCCGATATAGACAGGATAGAAATCAAATTTGGGAAAGTAGTACTGTCTATGAGCAAGTACGTACGCGCACCCTGTTCGTATTGTGTTGGTAGTAAACCCTAAAGGAAGTGATCGGCAGTGAGTTCAGTCCGAAGTCAGAAAGTAATAGTTCTCGCATAACACAGCAAAGATCCTAGTTCACACTACATTTGGAGCTTAACCCGTCACAACTCTTTTCCATCACACATGTACACAGGGTAGCTCAGTACTCGGGGGGCTTGTCCCGGAATTTTTGAAATTTTAGGGGTCTTGTCCCGATTTTTCGAGAGCTTGAGCGGACAAAAACGCAAAAATTTCAATTTTTTGCTAAAAAAGCCAAATTTTCAGCAAAATGTGGCTATTTTTAACATTTTTTCGCTTTTTGCTCAAATTTGAAGCATTTTACGGCAATCTGGGGCAATTTTTGAGTGTTCGGGCACCTTTCTTTCAGCATCAAGGAGGGGGGCTTGTCCCGTTCGGTCCGGAAATCTTAGAGGGGGGCTTGTCCCGCTCGCACTCATGCATATTGTAATATAGCTCTCAGGATAAAGACGACAGCATCGTATAGTGGTTAGAAGGTGTTACTCTGAAACCGAAGGCTGTAAAATCGATTCCTGAGAAAGCATTTTTTGGAAGGTTTTTATCATTTACCTACGTAGCGACGAAAATTACAAACTCTGTACACTTAACACTGAAGCAACCAGCCAAGCACATATAATGTAGGTAAAATGAAGTAGACGGTTGCGATTTGACGGAGGCGGACGTGTAAAACACACTCCGCTATGAGTTGAGAGCCGGAAAATTTTTGGAAATTTCCGGAAATTACGAGAGGTACTTTTCCGGAAATTTCCGGAAAATTTCCAAACCGGCTTGGAAAGTTTCCGCGCTGATGGGAAACTTTGGAGTCTTGCTGGTTTCTTAGGGTATTGCTGATCAGCAAATGAGTTTAAAATGCAGTGGGAAGCCTTGTTTCTCAATGTTTTGCTGATCTTAAAAAGCCACTTTGATGCCCATCATCCTTTTTTGACCCCGTCTGACAAGCAGTTTCTGCGTGAGAGAGTTCGTCTGCGAGATATTATGGCTGTAAATTATTTCATTTTGTCCGCTAATATTTTGGATCCGAGATTTATTGGTGCCAAACGTGCAGAAAAACAAGAATATTTTGGAACTGAAATAATTTGTCCAACACCTAGGGGAGAGGTACCCAAAATATTTGTGCTATTACATGTATGCCTAGTACAGAAACAGTCACCATCGCTAGTAAAACGGTCATATGTAGTTAGTTTTGAAAATGTTTTAAACACAGTGATGTTTTTCTAAGGGCCTTTTCATAAAAAGATTAAAAATCGAAGATTAAAATAAATCTTTTTATGAAAACGACATTAAAATTCAGTTGCAGCTGTGAAGATTAAAAATATTAAAAATTCATACTTTGATTGCAGCGTGAATTTTTAATCCGAAATCGTTTTCATAAAATAGATTAAACATGTGCTTTAGCATACACGCTGGATGGCCAGTCAGCTTGGCATGTTTTAATCCTGATTTTATGAAAACGACATTAAAATTTTTAATATTTTCAGTCACTGATTCTCAAGCATGTTTTCGTCATTTTAATATTTTTAATCTTCGCTGATTAAAAATTACGTGCGAAACATATACATTTTTAATACGCGTGCGCAAACGAAGATTAAAAATATTAAAAATATTAACGTTGGATTTTATTAATAAAAGGCCAGTATGCGGCAGTAGAAGCATGTTTTAGCACTAATAAATAACGTATTAGCAATTTCGTACATAATTTAATACAAATCTGCAAGTTGAGAACATATTTTCACACATGGTTGCCGAGTGCCCAGTTACAAGCAAGTTTTTTTTAAGTAATTTTAGATACCAAGTCACTTAAGGCGAGGGGATACTTTGTTAATGCTGACATAGTTGTTTTTTATATCACCCCCACCCGGTTGCCCAATGTCATATCTGAATCCTTAAAATTATTTTTTTTGAATTAATTTAGTTTTCAATTCATTAATTTGGTACAAGAACAGGACTCACATGAGCAGTGACGTCAAGCATAGTCAGTCACCAAATTTGACCGACTCAAGAAACCGTTTTTTTTCAACATATTGCCTTCGATACCTACCGGATTTAATAACACGACTGAATTCCGGATCATACTATTTTGCACATACGTGTGCGTAAGTACTATGCCGAAATTAGTTTCGTAAACCGTATGTTTCGCGTATAGTACATAGTAAATATAGTTAGTATAGTTAGCCGTTTTAGTTTGTGCTACACCTATCCAAGGGGCAAGGGCAACTTATTGATAGTGTGCACGCTTTTGCTCATGTACATAAACTAACAAACCGACTGAACCAAAACCTTCACGTAAGCTTGTTATTATCTGCGCCAAAGGTGAACTTGGGGAGTATTATATGTGAAAGAAAGCAAACGTGGAAAACCTTAATTTTTCACCTGTTAGCGGTAGCGGTAGCCCCCTTTAAAGGTCGTCCGGCCCAGGGGTGGACGTGGGTCAAAATTTTTGACCCGCGACCCAAGCCAACCCGCGGCTGGACCTCGTGGGTAACCCGCGACCAGACCCGCGCCGTAAAAGCCGACCCGCGACCCACTTTGACACACCACTCGATATAATATGTAACTTACATACGTAATGATTAATATTGTCTGTAGCTACTAGCCGATGCCGTGTGTAACTTGCACAGTGTATATACATTGTACAATAGTTCACAAGACCAATTTAAACAAATGGCACGCAGTACTCAAAATTATGTGAAATTGGAGTCCGATGTGGTAATTGTAGGCAATTACCCAACATGACTTTCCATTCTTCGTCCTATTGGTTACGCAAAATGAACCTTCAGAATGGTAAAAAGATTCAGTAGGCGCCCACCCCCCCCGGGGTTGGGTTTGTAGGGCTTTCCATCCCTCGGTCCTATTAGTCAAAATTGTAGGCAATTACCCAACATAACTTTCCATTCTTCGCTCCTATTGGTTACACAAAATGAAACCCTAGAAGGGTAAAAAGATTTCTAAAGTATTCTCCAGCATATTAATATTCTACTAAAAACAGATCATTAAAAGAAAAAACCAAAAAACATATATAACTTACTTGTTAAGCAGGAAAAGAACCAGAAATAGTTTAAAGCAATAATGAGTTAATAATCATAATAATATAGAAATAATCAAGTCCAAGCAGCGTCCAAGCGCCTAAATAGCGCAAATAGCACCATCTGGTGCAATAAGCGCTATTTTTTAAGCCTACGAAAAAAATAGCGCTTATAGCACTTTGATGCGCTATCGTTTTGCTATATGTGTTAAAATCTAAGCAATTCATATTAGTAACTAGATACAATTTGTTTGAATAAGAAACTGAACTGAGAGTATAATGCTTTAAAGAGGATATGTGCGCATACTATACAATCAATAAAATCAGTTTTTCGTAACAAAGTGGTGCCGAAACGGAACGAATCAGTGACATTTTGCTTGTCCTATGGCTGATTTACAGCGTTTGACGCGCCGACGCAAAGCAGTACGTACTCTTGCCGTAGCCGAAATTGCTAATGCAAACGAGCTGCTTAACAGTATGGATCCGAACATTTCCGGGATCGAACTTTGCCTTCTAAACCTTAATGAACTACTCGATCGGTTGACTGACGTTGACACTGAAATTTTGCATGTTGTTGAGCTTGCCAGTGATGATGACTTAGTCATCAGGGAGGTGGCCGATGCGGCCCAATTCAAAAACAATCTCAACAAAATATTTTTGGACCTGAAAAAGTTTCAGCAGTCACAAGTAACTAGTCAAACCCAAACTAGCAACGTAATCAATCGCGATGATACTGTGGCACACCACTCAACCCGTCTTCCTCAGTTGGAATTGCCTAAATTTGCCGGTGATCCTTTGCGCTGGATCACATTCTGGGACTCTTACGAGTCGGCTATTCACAATAATGTAAAACTTTCTCCCGTGGAAAAGTTCAATTATTTGAAGTCATTGTTGACAAGTACTGCGGCACAAGCTATCGCTGAGCTTTCTGTAACTAACAATAACTATTCCAACGCAATTTCTATTTTACAGGAACGCTTTGACAAACGTCAGTTGTTAGTGAGTGCTCGCGTTGAAGCCATTTTACATATTCCCGAAGCGGGAAGTGACGTTGCAACTCTCCGTACTATGTACGATCAGTTCGAAGTACATATTCGCGGTCTACAAGCCTTAGGTATTACTTCAGACACTTATGGGGTACTCTTAGCTCCCATGATATTAGCCAAATTGCCCCCAAACGTCCGTCTTATCCTTTCACGCAACAATGGAGACGCAATGTGGGATCTTGACCAATTACGTGGCTTTATTCGTCAGGAGCTAGAAGCACGAGAAACAGTTAACTATACCCCAAAGTCATCTTTAAAAGCAACTAAAAAGTATCCAAGTGGTCTAATGTCCACGGCTACATGTGATTTCACAACTCCAACGACACCTAAAAAGACTGGTTGCGTGTTTTGTGATGGAAATCACAGTTCAACCAAGTGCAATGCTTCATTGACTGTTCAAGATAGGTACAATAAAGTACGTAGCGAAAAAAGATGTTTGAACTGTCTTTCTGTCGGTCACCTTTCTAACAACTGTAAATCGTCATTTTCCTGTTTCAAGTGTAAACGCCGTCACCATACGATGCTATGCCGTTTAAATGATACTGAAAATCCAAATGCCATTAAACCTCAAGACGCAAAAGCCTCAGCTAGTCGCAAAGTAACGCTGCTTACTCCATGCGACTCGATTCTGATGCAAACGGCTGTTTGCACTGCGCAAAGCACTGCTGTTGGAGCCAAACCCTGCAAAGTCCGGCTATTATTTGACACTGCTAGTTACCAATCGTATATAACGTACAACGCTGCTAATAAACTAAAAGTTGTTCCAACAGGGTCAAAAGGTCTCAGCATTGCTACATTTGGTCAGTCCACCTCAAAAAATTGCATTTACCACACGGCCAAAGTTATAATCAATTGTCGTGATAATTCGAAAGAAGTTGTAGACATTCTAATAGTTCCTACAATTACAATTCCGCTGCAGAAGCCTTCGTATCACAAAGACATGTGCGATATGTTTCCCAACTTGGATTTTGCCGACCCCCCTAGCGAACTTGACAATTCGACTATTGATGTTTTGATAGGTCTGGATTACTACTGGGTTTTTGTCACGGGCGGTTATCAAGCTATTGCACCACGTGTTGCAGCAGTTGGTACTAGATTAGGGTGGGTATTGTCTGGCTGTGCTGAGACAGCCGATCAGCCGGCCAACCAAGTTGGAACCTTCGTTTGTGCAAGCAAACCTATCGAATGTTCCGAACTGTTGGAAAAATTTTGGAGTCTTGAAAGCGTTGGAATTGTAGACAAGCCGCATGCTGGTGCATTGGATGAAGCAGTTTTATCACAGTTTCATAAAACTATTTCTGTAGTTGATGGTCGCTATGAAGTCGCTTTGCCATGGAAACCGTGCAGTGAATACTTACCTACTAATTATAATTTAGCTAAACGTCGCTTCAGATATCTGGTTAACCGTCTGCAACGTAATGACCTTGTGTCTCGCTATGATAAAGTAATTCGTGACCAGGTTGACAAAGATTTTATCGAAATTGTATCAGACCCATCACACTCCACTGGCATCGAACATTACCTGCCACATCACCCTGTCATCAACGAAAATCGTGCCACAACCAAGCTACGCATTGTTTACGATGCTTCCGCAAAGTTGAGTGCCGATTCGCTTTGTTCGAACGATTGCTTGTCGAAAGGTCCCAACTTTATTGGCGATCTTTGCGCAATCTTGCTCCGCTTTCGCGCTCACAAAATAGCTATTGTGAGTGATGTAGAAAAAGCTTTTCTACAGATTGGCATTTAACACAATCACAGAGATGCTACGCGATTTTTCTGGCTACGCGATACAAATCAGATTAATAGTCCAGAAAACATTCAAGTTTACCGATTTAAAAGAGTCTGTTTCGGACTGATCTCCAGTCCTTTTCACCTTATGGCTACCATCCGCTATCACCTTCAGAAAGATGAATCCAGTACAGCTCAAGCCATGTTGCACAATTTTTACGTTGATAACTTAGTTCTAGGCTGTGACACTACTTCAGAAGCAATCCAGCTATATAGAAACGCTAAAAGTATTATGCAAACGGCAAAAATGAACTTGCGTGAATGGAATTCGAACTCAAAAGAAATGATAACTCAATTACCAAAAGAAGACAAAACCGAGAGTACTACTGTAAAAGTTCTAGGTTTAAAGTGGAACACAACTACAGACATGATTTGTGCAAAATCAAATCTACCAGAATTCGATTTTTCTCAAACTGCTCTTACAAAAAGAATTGCGCTACAGTTAATTTCCAAGTGTTTTGACCCAATGGGTTACTTTGCTCCAGTCATCTTACCTGCTAAAATTTTTATGCAGGATCTGTGGAAGACACTAGTTGGGACGAGTGTATTCCTGCTAATCTGAAACGCTCATTTCAGCTGCTATATGACCAATTAAGACTCCTACAAACTATCGAGCTTAATCGTTATGTCCCAGAACAACAGGACTCGGATGCAACGCTACATATTTTCGCTGACGCTTCTGCAAAGGCCTATGCTGCCGTAGCATACATACACAGCAACAGAAGCGAAACTGCTCGTCTCGTCTTTTCCAAAACTAGAGTCGCTCCGATTAAAGTTCAGACAATTCCTCGATTGGAGCTTTTAGCGATTTCAATTGCTGCGCGCTTGGCTACATTTCTGTCTGGTTGTTTTGCGGTCAACAAAGTGTGTATCTACAGTGATTCGCAAATTGCTCTAGCCTGGCTGTCATCCTCTAAACAACTTCCTTCATTTATTCGCAATCGAATTTCAGAGATCCGCCGGGTATGTGACTGTTACTCTCACTGCCGTAGTGAAGACAATGCAGCAGATCTTGCAACTAGAGGATGCACTGTGTCCACTCTAAGTACTAGCTCTATTTGGTGGTGTGGTCCAAATTGGTTGAACACAAAAAAACCCACAGCCACCTGAAAGTTCTCTCTTTTTGTCTGAAAACCAAACCGATTTTCAGAAGGCACAAGTGAAACCCATTGCAAAAGACGTCCGCTATACTCTTACTGTTACAACTGAGTCACCTTTGCCACTATGTCCGTACGGCATCGACATGAATAGATTCAGCAGCTTGATGAAACTATATAAGACAACCGCTTTTGTTTCCCGGTTTCTACACAATGTTCGTTATGTCGACAAACTGAATGGTCCATTGTCCAATGCCGAAATTGGATCAGCAAAGCTTCTGTGGGAAACATATGTACAAAAAAGTTACTTTGCCGAAGAAAGACTATGTATACAATCTAACAAATCAAGTGACTTAGTAGATCGCCTTAAACCTTTTCATTGACGAAAAAGACATAATCCGTTGCAAAGGAAGAATCCAGAATGCTGCCGTTAGCTACGATGCTAAATTTCCCAAGCTTTTGCCAACTGCCCACTATTTTACGTATTTAAACGTAATGTATGTTCACAACTGCTTGTTTCACCAAGGGACGGCCCATACACACTCTCATTTGCGTAAGGAATATTGGATTCCCAAAGGACGACAATGTGTAAAAAAAGTCCTGGGAAAGTGTTTAATTTGCCGCTACTGGAATGCTAAACCTTACCATGTGCCAATTCCTCCCCCGCTACCTAAGCTGCGCTTGTGCGAAAAATCACCGTTTTCTTTTGTCGGCGTAGATTTTTCAGGACCACTTTTTGTCAAAGACGTAACTGGAAAACAATCCAAGTGCTATATTTGTCTTTTCACATGTGCCGTAGTTAGAGCGGTGCATCTCGAACTTGTTCTCGGTTTGTCGAGTGTAGACTTTTTGTTGTGTTTCCGTCGATTTCTTGCCCGCCGCGGAAAACCCGAAGTTCTAGTGTCCGACAACGCAAAGGCATTCAAACAAAGCAACGAATTTCTACAAATGCTATGGAATGAAGTGGTATTTTCATCAAATACCCGTAGCTCAGTTGCTAGTTCTGGAATCAAGTGGGTATTTAATGTAGAACGCGCCCCGTGGTGGGGTGGCTTTTTCAAAAGAATGATCGGGATAGTCAAAGCAGCATTAGCGAAGTCAATTGGGAAATCTGTCCTGACATTCCAGCAGCTTGAAACTCAGTTAACGGAGATTGAAAGCATACTTAATATACGTCCATTAACTTACACCTATCCTTCCATTGCAGACGGTATCCCTCTGTGCCCAGCAGATTTCTTACTGGTGAACACAAAAGTAGGATTTCCTAGCATAGACGAGTTTGAAGATGACGAAGAGTTCACTACTGAAGCAAAACGCATATCACTAAATGACCTAAAAAAGAAAATAAAGCACCAACAAAAGATGCTTCAACATTTTTGGAAAAGATGGAGAAACGATTATCTGCTCAACCTCAGAGAATTTCATCAATACTTAAATCGACATTCCGGAAGTATAGTGCCGAGCGAGGGAGATGTTATTCTAATAAAAGACGACATAGGGCGCAATCACTGGAAAATGGGAGTCATACAACAACTCCTTGTCGGCAAAGACAAGAAAGTACGAGCTGCAGTTGTGAAGACAACTACTGGAGACATTCAGCGCCCTATTGGCATCCTTTGCCCTATGGAAATTTCTACTAACATTTTCAAAAATTTGCCCAAATCGAATCAAGCAACTGATGAAATTTCAAAAATTGGTGACAAAGGCGTCAAACAACCTAACAGGAAAGATATGTATACTTTACTGATATCTTCATCGGTGGGGCCGGAGAATGTTAAAATCTAAGCAATTCATATTAGTAACTAGATACAATTTGTTTGAATAAGAAACTGAACTGAGAGTATAATGCTTTAAAGAGGATATGTGCGCATACTATACAATCAATAAAATCAGTTTTTCGTAACAATATGCTCTATTTTTTATATCGTCGACTAGAACACTAACAAAATTTTAAAAATAATTTTAAAACTATTCTAATTTATTGAGGGACCGTATACTCACTAAAAAGGACAAAAATTTTCAATAAATTAGCCAATAGCACAAAATAGCGCCTAAATAGCGCAAATAGCAGCCTCAGATGCTATAAGCGCTATTTTTTAAACCTACGAAAAAAATAGCGCTTATAGCACTTTGATGCGCTATCGTTGTGCTATATGCGCTATTTTTTTGTATCGTCGACTAGAACACAAACAAAAATTTAAAAATAATTTTAAAATTTTTCTAATTTATTGAGGGACCGTATACTTACTAAAAAATACAAAACTTTTCAACAAATTAGCCAATAGCACAAAATAGCGCCTAAATAGCGCAAATAGCACCCTCGGGTGCTATAAGCGCTATTTTTTTAAGCCTATGAAAAAAATAGCGCTTATACTTTGATGCGCTATCGTTGTGCTATTTGCGCTATTTATGCAATATTTTTTATATCGACGTCCAGAACACAAACAAAAGTTTTAAAATACTTTTAAAATTCTTTTTGTTTATTGAGGGATTGTATACGTGCTAAAAAGTACAAAACTTTTCAATAAGTTAGCCAATAGCACAAAATAGCGCCTAAATAGCGCAAATAGCACCCTTAGGTGCTATAAGCGCTATTCAAGATCAGCATCACTATTTAAAGGGAAAAATCAGGGGGCTCGTTAACCCTGTTTTATTACACAAGGTATTATATTCGCAACTTCACACTATTATGTCATATACTATAGAATATATGGTATTATATTAACCTAAATCAACCCGACCCCCCGAGTATTTACGCCCGCAATGTCGGCCAACAAAACTGGGCTGGCATTTGCAGAAGATGGTCCCGACAGTGCCATAGTCGTTGGTTTTCAGGAAATAGCACTCCCCGCCGTTCAAGCAGATGCCGTCTAAGGACGGATCAACGCAGGCCACTTCGTTTTTAGAGGCCTCGTAATGTCCTGAAAAAACTAGGGAGATATTTTTTGGTCCTTTTGCGTTTACATTTTTCCTTTTATTTTAACTTTTCCTAAAGCTGCTCCAAAAATCTTATCCAGTTTGCCTAATTTTGTGTGCTAATTGGAGATGTTATAAACTATTTATGATAGTTATAAATATGAATTCCAGGTAACTCATTTAGTTATATACGAAATCCAACCCAATAAAAGTGTCTCCTGATTCCATGTACACAAATTACTGGATAAAAGTGTCCCCAGACCCGGTTCATAATCTGTCTGAAGGCAGCGCTCAGCAAATAACGTCATATTTGGCACTGAGATCAAGCAATCGAACTAATTTGATTTCTAACGAGCCGTACTTTTTTCTAAAAATAAGTGCAATTTGACACGGCTGAATCCGCCACCGGCCATGCGGGCTCTACATTCGTATGCTCCGATATGATCGACGTCAAAGCTGGCAATTAGAAGGGTGACTTCAGTTCTGAAACATTGACTAATATTAACATTTAAAAGTTTAAGTAGACAGTTGAACCCAAGCAGCGGGTACCCGCGAGCCGCCCACGACCCGCGTCCACCACTGAACGGACATACGGCTGTAAGTATAAAACGACCCTTAAACTACATGAACATGTCGTTGAGCGTGTTTAGGATCGATTCATGCTTACAGTCGTGGCAGTTCTGCAGCCAACAAATTACAAAACATCACTCCAGAAATTAATCGTATACACTAGAAACAAAACTGAAAGTGCCACTGTCATCATACAACATCGTATTGCACAATTTTTTCCAAGAAGAACAAAGAAAGAATTAATTGCTTTCAATGTCTTAATTTCAGTTGACCGAAATTTGTCCTTGTCCATGTCCTTATGTCTTAAACGACAATCATGAACCGGGCTTAATGCTCACGGAGAATTCTGTATATAGATGGTTCCATCCACGTGGTCAGCAATTTGACCATTATTCAGCAATTTCACATCAGGATTGGGATCTAGGTTGCCGCTCGCTACACAGGAGATTTCAACCGGTTTATATTGGGGCGCTACTCCCTTCAATTGCTGCAATGTGCTTTCTGAAAAAACCATAAAATTCTTAAAATGGGTGATTGATTGGAAGATTTTTGTACCTGTTGTATGACAGTTGTGACTGATGCACTTTTCAGGTTTGTCATTGACTTATTTGTCTTCAGGCTGAAGGCCGGTTCACACGAGGCAACGCGCAGGCAACGCGATTTTCAGGCAATCTGCAAGCAACGCGCGTTGCCTGGAAGTTGCTTGCAGAAATACATTCACACGAGGCAATTTTCAAGCAACCGATCACTAGGCAACCAGTAGGTAACAGCCAATCAAATTTGAGCCCGCCTAAATTTCAAACTGGTGGTTGTTTTCGTGCAAAATGGTGGAGTTGGTTGGCTTCGCACTTTTAAGTGTGTATTTATGTCTCGACGGTTCCAGTTTGAATAAATGGGCCAGAAGTTGGCCTTCAAGAGGATATGTGACTAAATTTGATGTTTGACACTGAATGTAAGTAAATGTGAGTCAACCATTTTTAGCTTTCCTCAGTCCTGCTCATTGTGAGTAGGTATATTATAGCAGCTCTAAATACAAGGAAGGGATTTTTCTTTAAACGCGCAGTTGAAAAAACTGCATATAACTAGTTTTTGGGGCACCGTGAGAAAACAAACACTGTCTAGCGGGAATGCTAACATCGGCTGTTGCCTGCTCGTTGCCTGAAAAAGTCGCGCACGTCGCGACTGAAAAATTGTGGTTGCCTGAAAATTGCCTGCACGTTCACACGAGGCAATTTTGAAACGCCCGTTGCTTGCGCGTTGCCTGGTAGTTGGTTGCTTGAAAATCGCCTGGAAATCGCCTCGTGTGAACCGGCCTTGAGGCTGAGCCTTCAGCTTAGGGCTTAGGCATGTTCTATTAAATTTCTGATTATTTGTTGTCAATGTTGTTGTTGTTAATAATAAAGATAAAAGGTGATTAAAAAGTTGCAAAATCTGTGTTTTTGTGGAAATTTTTACAAGCTACAGTAGCAAATATCATGCAATGACATTTTATCTATCATCTGGATCGTGAATTTCGTGGAGTTTTGCTGTAGGCCCAATAATCATTTCGTAAAGAAAAAAACCGGCGCTACGTCATTTAAAATAGTGTCCCAATGCTGAGCTGTTATTAGCAAACTTACAGCCGCTTGTACCAAACTTATTGATTATTCTCGAGCTATTCTTATTCTCTTGCTATTCTCGAGTGCATCTTAAAATATTCAAAAATTCTATTCAGTGTATGGTTATTAATTACTGGGTACCCATTATCTACTGGGTACCCATTAACCGCGAGACAAATCCAATAAGCACGTCTTTAGGGTTGAATAAGATCAGCTATTTCCGAGTTATTTTACTTTTTCTTTTCAGTTTATTACTTGCAATGTTTTAGCTTCATTGCTAATTATTTAACTTAATTAGAATTGATAGACATACCTTCGCTGTCAACAACCATTTGAAACTTGTTCGCAGCTGTCATCGCATTACCTAATCAATAATAAAAAGGCATTTATTAAACTACTCGGTAGTTAATTAATTAACTTTTGTCGTAAAAGCTAAATACTGATTATTAATTATTCCAAGAGTGACAAATAAAGTATGCATTGAAGTATAGGTAAGGTATAATATACGTATAGGTAGAATTAGGCTATAGGTTTTTTGTTCCTTCTAGAGAAGGAACTATTGTTTTGAAATCAACTCTGCGCAGTGTAAAAGTAGCAGCTACATGCTGTTATGCGCATATGATTAACACGTAAAGTCAGTATGGGAGCTGACTACTCTTTTTTTTGAAAACGGCGTTTTTCACTATTTTAAATTAAACATTTGTAAACCACACTTCTTCAGAGGTCTTAAATGTAATTTTGAGTGGATTTTGTTACTTAAAATTTTTTGCGCATTGCATTTTTTCAGACAAAATATGAATGCAATTCACGTGACTGTCTGGACTATTGTCTGTTTTCCAGTTTCAAACTTCGGTTAAAACTCTAGTACTTCGGTTAACTAAAGCAAAGTTAATGTAGATAGGTTTATTGTTTTAAAAAATTTCGAATATTTATTGAGCTCTCATATTAGTCATGTTTCTTTCCAGAGCAGCAACTTAAACATCAATAAAAACCGGAGTAGCGTAGCCGAGTGGTCAAAGGCGCTATTTCAAGAATATTGGATCACTGCAGGGGTTCGACCCCCACCGTTGTATTTTTTCCAAAAAAGTTGTTAGGTCTGCAAAATCGGCAATATTAGAGTTTTTACAGTAATTGATTATGTATTTTATGCAGGCACTGATACTAAATTAAGCAGCTGAACTGTAGCAGGTATTAATTGCTTTCTAGAATCGCAATGCACACTGAAGGCGAAAGGCGAAATGTTAAGGGTGACAAATATGGATTTTGCACTCAACAAAGGAACCTTGCCCCTTTTGGGGCCTGCTTGTTTAAACTACCTACAACAGTACAATATAGGTATGTAGGTTATTTACTCCTGCTGACTCTTCTTCCCTTCTTTTTTCGGCTTGTCCTATATCCCCCTGTTTTTTCAGAATTTCTTCCGCTTTTGCTTCTTTTTCCGTCAGTCCATCTTGGAATTTTTCGCCATCCCCATTTATTTCCCGCCGTTGTTCTGCGGTTTCGTTTGTTTCTTTTCTCAGTCATCGATTTATACCCTGATTTGACAATCCTCGTCGTTCGTTTTGGTCGAGTTTGCCAGCCAATGGATTGAATTCTTTTTCCTGTGTGGTTTGGCCAAAATACAGTCCGTGATCCAATTCGTCCAATTTTCGACCGCTTTGGTCGAGTATTCCAGTTCAAGCGGTTTCGGGCCCTTGGTTTTGCTTGATTTCTAGTGTTTCTAGGTCTCGACCAAATATTCCTGACATACCCCTTGTTCAAAGATGGCTGAAACTTGCTATTGCCGTGTCCATCAATTGGGTTTGTAGCTATTTTAGCCGATGAATGGTCAGCAAAATTATCATAAATTGTTTCTGCTGAAAATACAGTCCGGTATAATAAAAGCTATGCATGTTACTGTGTGTGTACTGTGTTACTGCTATCGAAGCTGCGTCTGCGTTTTGTTCTCGTAGATTGGGTTTCGTTATAGCACCATTATCAATACCAATACAATACCGTTATCAATTTTTGGGCAAGTTATTTTTAATTTCAATATCATTTAATAATGAATAGATATTGAAATTGAAAGTGGGTTTTAATGATTAAATAAAACAAGTTCTTCTGTTGAGTGAGAAGTGGTCAAATTGTGAGGTCTGAGCGTCAATATTCCAGAGGAAATATTAAACGCGGCCATTATCTGTGGATAGCGGCCATTATCTGTTGATAAAATCATTTTTTAAATCAAGCAAACTTATGACATACACATTGCAGACAATTTTACTGTTCATTTGCCTGAGAGCCTCTCAAACAGCAAAAATTTGTAAATTTTAAACAGGTTTTCAAGTTAAAATTTTAAAACTTGATTTTAAAAAACGTTAATTAAAACGTGTTAGATTCTCATCGCGCTTCGAACTCGAATACCTGGATTTGGAGTCCGGAGTGCTAACCGTTGCACTACTGAGAACCTGTTAGAAAGAGCCATAACTTAACTAATGTATGTACACAACTTCTTTGTGTGCGACAGAGCTGCAGTTCACATGCATAATCTAAGATTTGATTAGTGAAAATTTAATTAACGCAATTTGATAAAACATTCAGGATAACATCAAATAGAGTGCTGATACAGTTGCTCTGCTGATTAGCTAGATGACAAATTTTTGTTGTTTTATAAATGCAGTGTTTATCAGTGACCGGTTGGCTCAGTTGTTTGAGCTATGGATTCAGAATCCAAATGTTAGTGGTTCGATTCCACTCCGGCGCTTTCAGTTTTGCAGTTCACTGCGAGAATTGTGTCATGGCTGAAAAGCCAACTCGTAAGTTGGGTAGGTAAATGAATAGATGGAGAAGACGGGAGGTACCTGCCTTTCTAGTGTGAATTAACACTAGAAAATTGACCTACCCGAAATAACATAGGAGAAGGAGAATCTGAATATAGTATATACGTGGCCCCTGAGGGGGAGGGGCCGCGTAATAATTGAAAGAACCCTAGTAGGTAGATCTAATTTTAGTTTGTAGTTGTGCTATAACGAAACTCGAGTGTGCTATAACGAGACTAGGTCGTGCTATAACGAGACTCGGTCGTGCTATAATGGGTCTTCGTGCTATAACAGAACCCTGACTCCATTCGTGCTATAACGGCACTCGTGCTATAACGAGACTTAGCGGCAGCGCTCAGCCTTCTCGTATACTTCCAACTTAAAAATTCCCGATTCGTGTCTGAAGTCAACAAAGGGTGTTTTGCTTAAACCCGATCTAAATCCTGTTTTATTCGGCCGGTGAAAAAGGTTGAAACCAAAAAACGCATTTAAGGGGGTAATTGCGTTTTTAGGTGTTTTTTTTAAACAACCATAACTGCACTTAAACTCAACAAAAACTAGAGCGGTCTTTTTTACATTTTTTACACCTTCTAGCTTTAAAAAAACTATATTTAAAAGCAGATTATCTTTTGCAATTTTACTGCTGCTATCATTTGAATACACCCCATCTGCGGTTTTTTTGACTAATTTTGCGCCAAAGTTATGAAACTCAAGATCAGCCAACAACTACTAAACTTTTTGCAGTTATGCACTGACATAATATCCCCACCCGTTTTTTTGATATAGTTGATAAGTCGTTTCTACGTTGAGAAAATGACATTTTCGTGCAAAAATCACGTAATTTGACTTTTCTCTAAAATTTTCAAAAGCCCATAACACCGACTTCACAAACTATTTTTAGAAAAGGAAAAAAACGGGTGGGGATATTTTTCTAAAGATAATGTGGTTAAAGTTTCGAAGCCGTAGTCCGTTTCTAGCTTGAGTTCTGTGGGCGCAAAAATTACACTGAAATGTCAAAAACCACGAAAACGACATTACCCCCTTAAACGCGTTTAAACACGCGTTTAAACCCAAAACTATAACCTCATAAATGCTTACAGATTTCTGTAGACCTAAATGCCTCAGCCAATATATTATATTAGTATTAGCCACGTACCCAATGGTGAATAAATAAATAAAACTATTGTTGAGACAACTAGTAGTTTCATTATTGCTGCAGAACGCAGCAGAACTGTCAGAAATCGCTTCAACGATTGGTTCAGCTAGTTTGCGAAGCATGATTATTTATTACCCAAATTACAGAAAGAATGACAAAATAATTTTCTTTTCTTGTTTTAATCAATGTTCGCGTGTTTGCAAGGTGCAAGGTGATTTTCAACGCAGTGTAAAGCTCCAAATCAATGCATCAACAGACGACAGACTTGACTGTTTAAAGCATTATTTGTTCCTTCCACTGACGGACCTATGATTGTTGTTGCGACTATAACTAGTTTTAGTATAACAGGCTTACTAAAACTCTTAGGGTGGATTTCACAAAGGTGGTTTAACTAAACCATGGTTTTACGTACGTTTTTATATGATTTGCACATAATTTCATTAATCGCCTGATTCGTTACGAATTTCGTCGATTTTCTTAAACCTGTTTCAGCGCAGCTGAAATTTGAAACCTGCACCACAGCAGGTCTCTGTTTTGCTGAAATTTCAGCTAAGCTAAAACCATGGTTTAAGAAAATCAAGGAAATTCGTAACGAAATTATGTGCAAATCATATTGAAACGTACGTAAAACCATGGTTTAGTTGTAAAGCACCTTTATGAAATCCACCCTTAGTTTTAGTAAGCGCGCATACCAAAACTAGTTAAAGTATAACATGCTTACTAAAACTAGTTTTGTGTACTAAAACTAGTTTTGGTATAAGCCCAAATTTAGTTTAGTTTTATTTATAGTATAACGCTCGGAAATTAGTTTAGTTTTGATACAGTTAGGCTATAGTATAGCGGCTTGAATTTAGTTTAGTTTTAGTTATAGTTATAGTGTAGCCATTTTGATTTAGTTTTAGTATCATATACTAGAACTAGTTTTAGTATTAGTTATAGTATACTAAAACAACACTACACCACATCCACAAGCGACAGCCATTAGTACGCACTGTTGATGATCACGTGACTTCAGTTCAGACAACTGCTTCAAGGATGATTTTAGGGCTGAAACTAAACCCTTTAAGTTAGGTAATTATTTCACATTTGGGTATGCTATCACGGCCAAGTGTACGTAGAGCACATAATGTATTGTAAACCTACAAAATGTAAAGCATTTTCATAAACTCTCACACGTGATTTGCTTGAAAAGGCAGTAAGGTACATATCATATGTCGAAATTCAATATAAAACCTTTTCAAATACTTAGTATTTTGACGGTTTAGATGCTTATAAACTTAAATTATATCATACCTGTCTTGAAATAACAGTGCAATAACTAACGACAATACCTAAGTGCACGCTGCTAGATTCACAGCGTGCCGTATAAGTTAGTTATAGCACTGCTGTAGGCGTGCATCTTAGTTATTGCACTGTTATTTCAAAACAGTTATAACATAAGCACATTATAATACTTTGTAGCGTGCACTCAGCAATTATTTGCACTGACACGTGAAGCCCGCGTGCATAAACTCGTGCGCTGCGCGCACTCGTTTATGCACTTAGAGCTTCACGTAACAGTGCGTATAAATTACTGACTGCACTCTACATCGTGCTATAACCTACACTTGCCGCGCGTTCACGCCCCATCGTGCGAACGTGTTTCCTCAGGGGAATCCCCGGGCCACACACCACACGGTGTCACATGACGCCCCATGTGGCAACCCATGGGGCTTCAATTTCATGTATCATCAACTGAATAACACAATGCCCCATCTCTGATTGCAGCTAAGTAGAAAATAGGGACGCCTCATTATAGCTATAACTCTTTGCAACCTCCCGGGAAATTTCGGGGGGGGGGGGGAGGGAGGCCAAACTTGAATGAGCTGCTTGCCTTGATGCGTAACGGTGGCAGGCGAGAAACCCAAGTACGATTTCTCATTTCAACACATCATAAATGCATGGCCTAATAATATGCAAATGAGCTGAGCGAGTTTGTTTTGCGATAACTGACCCATGCAAATTCACAATCCCGACATGAAGGCTGCAGTGGTTTCAGTTTTTGTCTCGATTTACTTCGTTTTGGCTGGAGCGCAACAAACCTCCCAGAGTAAAAGTAATTAATTTGATTTTTTTTGATAAATTGTTACTGCTTTTGATTCAAGTTTCTTTCTTCATTTACTTTTTTATGGATAACTTAAAAACTTGGCTAGAAATTTGAAAACAGGAAAGGGACAAGAGTTGATAAAAATCAAGCCGGCGCCTGAAATAACTGTACTACTTGAGATACCTACTTTTGTTATTACCTACTACCTACTATTTCTTTACTGGATTAAACGGACTTATTTTGGCTTATCTTATTATTGTAATATGGATTATTTTAGTATTTTAATATACCTAATATTAGTACCGATATTTTAATAATGGCATATATTTTTAAAATTAATAATATAAATACAATTCGTGAGATATTTTTAATTTAATATTAATTTAAATAAAGTTTGCAATTTATTTTTAATTTAATATTAATATAAATGCGATTCCCAAAACATTTTCAATTTAATATTAATATAAATAAAATTCTGCAATTATTTTAAATTTAATATTAATAAAATTATTAATATTAAAAGTAATTTAAATACTGACTTTTAATATTAATATTATTAAAATAACGGTAATCTTGTGTTAAGAATGAAATATTGGATTACGGGGACTAAAGCTGGACGAATTAAAATAAGTCAGCGGTTCAAGCCGTTTTGCACTCGGCCTAACTATCAGTAATTATTTTTTTTATTATTATTTTATTATTTTTACCATTATTTTTCCAGACTCCGACTCCACCGCACCCTCCCGTCAGTTTCTCTGTCTGCAGCGTCGCCAGGCCTGTCATGCCTGTTCCGTCCGGTTGGGCACTTGTGTGCAAGACGTCGCTGGAGTCAGCAACCACCGGACGCTGGAAGACTGTAGGCGGGACTGCCGCAGAGATGACAAAAGTGATGCCGCATTTGTTTGAAACTAAAATCTGACAAAAATTGTTGCGCCAATCCAGCCTACTTATTTTATTGGTATCACTTCTACGACTAGGTACTTGCTGTACTCTGGATAGTACAAAAACCTTTTTTCGTAAAGAAATCACATGTTTTGTTTTTTCAAGTGGTGCAACTATTTTTTGTCAGACTTCAGTAGTTTAGCTTTTCGTCAGAAACTTGACCCCCGCGATCCCGCCCCAGAAATTTTTTTGACCACCAAAAATTAAAAAATAGAACGGACTTTGCAATGTTTTTTAAATCTTCAAAAAAATCAGTGAGAACGCACTGCATCAGTTTTTTTTGTGCAATGTACCGATGACAAAGATTTGGGTTGGGTCGCCGGGTTACATTTACCTACGAGAGTCAAACTGCTGGGATTTGGGAAAGGTCACGGAGCCAAAAATATTGACACGCATTCCCAATGTTGAGTGTCTCATGGGGCGTCAGTTATTGTCGTTTTATTATTAATGAGCCAACGGGATTAGTTAAAAATTTAGTCGCTTAATAAGTTTTCCCAACCTTGAGGTCGACTTTTGAACAGTTTTGTGCAAGCAAAATTTTCTGTATGACACTTTGTTAGAATTCGGTTGCGTGGAAAAAAAGAAATACGCTAAGCGTTTGAAACTTTTTTGAAATCATAAAAAGTAAATCTTCCAAGTTGAACGCTTGTTAGTTTAAAAATGTGAGGGTCGGTTCAGGTTTCCAGCCGTGTGTCCGTTCAGCCGACAACTTTACAAAACAATCACGCCACAATCTAATTCCGGTAACGAACGCGTGTCAGCGAAATAGAAATAGCACTTTGTGCTATAGCGCTTTTTTTATGCGCTATATGCGCTATATGCGCTATAAGCGCTATGGAATTTGCTATATGCACTGTTTGCGCTATAGCGCTTTTTGGGGGTGCTATATGCGCTATTTTTGATATATGCGCTATCGAAGGTGCTATATGCGCTATTTGCGCTATAGCGCTTTTTGGGGGTGGTATATGCGCTATTTGCGCTATATGCGCTATCGAAGGTGCTATATGCGAGGGGGGGGGAGGGGTGGCGTTTTTGAGCTGGAAACTATAATAGCGCAAATAGCGCAAATAGCGCCTAGGGGTGGGGGGGGGGTAAAATCTCGTGCTCGTGCACGCTTACACGCGACATCTACCCTAATTCCATACACCAATAGTGGCGTGATTATTTCGTAATTTTTCCGACTGAACGGACATTCAGCTGAAAGTATGAAATCTACTCTCATTGTTGGGACCTATGTATCTAGTCTATAATTTCACCGTTAAATGATTGCTTTAACAGTTTTATACCTTTAGAAATCGAACCTGCAGTGGCTACTCTGAGTCGTACAGGAAGCAACAAAGACAGAACGAACCCAAGCACCGAGGATAATTTGCAATTGGATTGAGTTTTCCTTTGGATAATTCAATAAGATAATTAAATTAATACTTCGCGGCCTGCTGCTGCGTCGGCAACTATGTAACATAGTTTATATTATTATTGATTTGGATGGATTAGCATGTTTACTGATAATTTTGACTGATTGCTTTTGCTAACTGATTTAGCTTATTATTTGAGTTATGCACAATTAAAGTATTTCAACAAACTTAAGAGAATGCAGAGTTGTAAATAATGTAGCTTGTGGAGTAAGTAGTGGGTAGCATTCTCCATGGTCGACGCTGGTTCGATTCCCTAGCTCAAAAACGAAAATTGTATTTTTCAGTGAAAGCGTGTAGGTGAGTCTGGGTAGACAGAAAACGTTGCTTTTTCTCTGTTTTACCAGTTTTTTACTAACTTGAGATAGATTTTTTGAGGTATACCTATGTACTTTTATTTACAGACCTCGACGCGATTTTCAACCAACATTCAAGCCAAGTGATTTCTGCAGGATTCAACCCTCTCAGTCCGTTTTTGCCTGGACCAAATCCATTTGTAGAGATTCCCAAACTAGATTTTTCAAGTAGGCTTTTCAAGTACAATTGAAATTTACTAACAATATTGATGAAATATTTAATTTAATACTAGCATCGAATTTTTTGACATTAGTAAATTTTTTGACATCGTAAATTTTTGACTTTTTTGAAATTTTTGAAATTTGTATTTGTCCTTGTCCCTGCGTATGATGTTAAGGACAAGTATGAACTAAGCTTGACCACCAGATGACTGTTTTAGCCTTATTGATTCCGAATGATGTTCGTCGCATTTTGTTGGGTCGGATGAAGTTTATTTAACGAATTTGGTAAAAGTTGGAGAAATGTATTTGTAATATAGTTGTGATATATTTTGAATAATCTACAATAAAACCGTTCACCACTTATTGTGTCGTCTTTTTATGTGTACCTACTTTAATCTGTATCTATGTGAATTAATGTCAGACACCGAAATATTCCCTATGGGAATTGAGGGAATTTTTGAAGGGCGAGGATAAACCATACAGCTGCAAACAGCAGAGCTTACAACAAGGCCCATGTCTAGGTACTAGGCTTTAAAAGTATGCCCTCATCCATTTAAGTTTAAGTTTAAGTTCGTCCCTCGATTTTAATTAAGTTTAAGTTTAAGTTTAAGTTCTCATTGTGAAAAACAATTAAGTTTAAGTTTAAGTTGCTGCCTTCATTTTAATTTAAGTTTAAGTATCCGAAATTTAAGTATTCAAATAAGTTTTTTCCGTTTTTGCTACTATACATGTTTCAATGTTACTACGACACGTCGACACTGACTGTACTTGTCTTTGGCTACGTGAACCTGCAGCGACCAAGTCAAAGTGTACCTGCCATATAGGGGGAAAAATCCTTAGCTAATTACGCTTCAAAGAAGAAAGACTCGCTTTTTCACATATGATTGTCTATAGGTATTCGCGGGTGCACTGTGTGAGAGGCCTGTGAGACTTTCAGTATGCTTCATGGGGTATATCAGTAAAAAGTAATGAGTAAATAGTAACAAGTAATAACTATGTTTTAATTACTATGTTTTAAAACTATCCTATTTTTCCTGTTGTGCCACAGCACAACAGGTCTTTAATTTTGATTTTGGAAGAAATACATTGCGCTGTGCAATTTGCTTCCCTGTCAGTTTGTTTAACTTTCGTTTTTGAAGAAATGTGCGTGTGTCACATACATGTGCAGCAGAAACTAGCCCTCAGCGAAAACGGCCTATTGTATTAAGACTGTTCTGTTCAGCTACGTTGCGACACAGGCTAAATTGTTGCCAACAGTCACTCACTGCAACAACAAAATATGATCAGATGCATTAAATGATGATCAGATGATTGTTTACAGTTATGAATTGAAACAGCGCAACATGTGTTTTTGCCAAGAAAAAGTCATTTACATACCAAGAGACATGATTTTGCAACAGTAATGCAACAGCAACAACAACATAATGCAAGAAAAAGTCTTATAAAATATCAGGGCATAATATCAGTATTTCACACATAGTTAGCAAGTTAGGGTTCGTGCGTATAATTAATATTAATAATATTAGGGTATAATTAATTTTTGTCCTGTGTTTTTGTTTTGTTTCTATACTCTGGACTCGTCTACGTCACGTCGCGCACTGCTCAACAGGTTTTAGTTTACCTCTGGTCAGTTTACTTGGAATTTTATCCTTGAAGGTTTTGCCGCAGATTGGGCTTGTTTGTGGTAATAATAGGGTGAAGTGGCTCTGGAAGGGCTGGCGTTGATGTTCTAAACATGAAATAAGTTTACATTGTGCTGGAAGTGACCTGGTTCTATGGTTCCGGGTCAATAAGGTTGGAGTTATTTTATTGTCAAAACTTACGTTTTTCGGTCCATAAGTCAGCGGTAACGTATTCTTTTTATGGTGTCAAATCAAAGCTGTTCTTATAGGGTAGACCGGGTCAGTGTGAACGCATTTTTGGGTGCATTTAGCCATATTACCCTACTTGATGCTATAAGTCAACCCACTGGTAATTTATAAAACTCTGTTTTACATCATATAAAGTACCACATTTCGCCAATATGTCTGCCAAATTTCAAGTTGCTAGCTTGTTTCTATGAGGAAAATTTGACTTACAAAGATACTCACTCAAAATCACGAAAAAATAGGGTAATATGGCTAACGTAGTAGGGTAATATGGCAAAACGTGGGGTAATATGGCTAGTGCACTTGTGGGCTGTGAAACTTCAAAAAAGTCGATGGTATGAATATTTCTCGATTAAGACAGCACACAAAGGTATTTTACTGCATCTCAGTTTTATAAAAAGCAAATCTCGGAACTTTTTTCAACATAAACAAGCGTTATATTAACAAAAAACTTTGTTCAAACTGTCGAAATTTAAGGATAATTTTTTTGGCCCTCTTGAGCGAGGACCAGCGACAGAACAAATAATGACTGTAGAGTAGAGCAGCCAAATCTGAACCAGTCCCAATGGATGGTCAGTTGCCTGTTACTTTCGCTTCAGTGTGAGAAACGTCGTGAAACTTCCGTAAGTCTGGGCACTTGTTTAAACAGAGTACATTTTTGCACTATAACTCAGAATTTTACGTAAAATTTACATATGTAAATGTTGTAACTTGAAATGGAGTCTAAAAATTATAAAAAGCGTTTTTTTTGAGATACGTTTTTTAAAATTCTGCCTCAATGTGCACCGCCCTTGATTCTGATGAGCACCAGGTGCCTTATTTTTTACCAAAAAATAAACTATGATTATACAGTATATTCTAGAGTTAGGCGCTATCGCGCCAACCCTCATTACAGCATTGTTTTCAATATGGTATTTTTGACGTCCAAATACTATCCAAGTTCGAAAAACTGCGAATGAAATATTAAACTGAATTTGGTAACTTTAGGTAACACGCTTCAGGCACCACACTGCAGAGTTACTTGGTGCCGTTTAGGGCTGGGCGCGGTTACACGATACGAATACGGCATAAACTTTTTTACCTTATTTGACCTTTTTACTACATTCTTAAGCTGCGTTACTACATGTGCTGCACTGCTGCGTCATGATGTTTTTGAGAGACAGTGGTGTACATAGAAAAAAATTCGGGGGGAATGACTTTTCGATTTTTTGTAATGGGTTAAAATGCATTTTTCAGTAATTTTAACACTCATAAAACGCAAGATTACTGAATTACAAGGGTGGAGGGGTCTGGGGGCGGCAGCCCCCAGAAAAAATATTGGAAAATTTTTTATTTTTAGGCCAAATTTAGTCAATTGGAGTCGTATCAGAAAATTTTTCGACATGGAAGTTAAAACAAAAATGGGAACCTCACATCAGAGTAGGCGACAGTGTATTACACAAGTGGATGCAGCATGATGTAATGTAATGTTGAACCATGGACATTAAACAAACCCAGGGAGATGAAACAAACCCAGCGAGATGAAACCGCAAAGTTAACTCAGCGCGTTGGATAGGCATGCATGCATAGGATTTGATGACAAAAGATAACAAGAAGAAATAGTCAGCCTTTAGCTGGAATCAGTCTTTAGCTTCGGGCAAAAGAGGGGGATATATCCCCTATATCCCCCCCACCGTCTACTCTCGCCATAAACTATATGGGATCAAGAGATAATAGAAAAATATGACAATCTTCTATGCCTTGGGGCTTGCGTCCACTGCGAGGCGCAAAATAGCCCTTTTTTGTACGGTTTTGAAGGGGACAGGCCCCTTGGTGCAAGACTACGCATGGCTTTGAGGGAGGGTACCCCCCTGAACTCAAGACTATGTACGGTTTTGAGGGAGGCATCCTCCCCTTGATTTCAAGAACCTCCCTTAACCCCACAGTCCACACCCACCACTGATGAAGCCCTAAAAGATCAGCAGATGTTATTGTACTTCTTTGATACGCTCCTGCGTCGGATACTTCAGTACCCCATGTGCAAATTTAACAAAAATATAATTTTATTTTTTGCAGGTGGGTTGTGCCCGTTAATTACAAAAAAAAAACAACTTAAAAATCTAGATCTACTAAAAACATATTTGTATGACTAAAATACTTCTACGCCACCCCTACAGTGTAAAATAACACAGTATGCCATATTACCCCACAAATCCATAATACCCCGGTTGCACTGGCCATATTACCCTATTCGTTGCCATATTATCCCACAAATATAAACTAGAAAGTAACTAACCTAAATGCGGTTGCAAAATTTTAAATTTCGTATCATTAGAAAGACCATACAATAAAGATTACAATGATATAAAAATTTAGACAATATCTTACCGTTAAAAGTTTGTGCAGCTCCGCAAACCTTAGCAAAAATTTGCCAAGCCAAACTGCACATGAGGCCAAAACAAGACTACGCATAAACAAAAGACTCCTATTTTTGTTAGATTAAATGTCACGTGACGAAATTCAGCCAGTAACTGCGTCACATGATCAGAGCTTAATTTAAAAAAATGAGCGCTGTACATTCATTGGTTAAAATTATGCAGCTGACCAAAGTTTGGTTAAACATATTATCCCGGTCTACCCTATCCTAACTGATGACGAAAACTAGAACTTTTTATCAGTTAGCTAAATAAAGTTATGGCGTAAAAAGTTTTTACGTAATTTTAGTATTTTTCAAAAATGTTACGCAACGTCCGTGTTACGGTTAATATAACCAAGGAATGCGTCCCTAAAGTCAGCCATATAACTGTGAGAAAATATAGAATATAAAATTATAAATAGAATAATATAACCATACAGAAAACAGTTTTTACTCCATCACTTTTTACTCCATCATGGAGGCGGCAATATGGGTCTAAATCTGAAATTTGTTTTATTCTAAAGCCCGGTTCATACTTCGTCTTTTGTGTTTTGTGTTTTTGATTTGTGCTTTTGTGTTTTGGCTGCGTTTTGTATGTGTTTTTGAAACATGGGCAATGTTCATCTTTTCGAAATGTGTTTTTTTGTTTAGCCAATCAAAATTGCCTTTATGTGTTTTTGTGTTTAGCCAATCAAAATTGTCTGTTGTTCTTATAAAATTTTTTTTCTAAAATACTATGTAATACAGATGGACAAAAATTTTTATTTTCTCCATGAAGAGTTTTACCCTTCATCGAGTTTTTAGAGTATTTTTATACGGTGAAACTTTTTTAAATTAAATAATTTATAAATAAGCTTTTTGATAAAAATTTAAAAAATATGACGTCAGACTGATTAATAAATAAAACAATGTACAAACAAACATTTTTCAAGTATGGGGTTGTTCAAATTACATTTGACTGGTTAATCTGATTACATAATAAGAACACGTGACGTGTGTTTTGTGCTTTTGAGTATAAACTAGAGAAAAGATAAAAGATAAAAACTAGATAGATAAGCCTAGTGCTAAGCACAAAGGCACAAAAACACAAAAGCACTCTGAAAAGCACAAAACACTAATATTCAACATGATTCCAAAAGCACAAAATTTTTATGTCTGAAAACACAAGATCAAAAGCACAAAACACAAAAAACACAAGCACAAGCAAAAACACAATTTTCTGACATGGACAGAAAAGCACAAAACACTAGGTGAAAACACAAAGCACAAAACACTAAAACACAAAACACAAAACACGGAGTATGAACCGGGCTTAAATCTTTTTTTTTGCGTTTTTCGGTATATAAGTCAGCGTTAACGTATAGCTTTTTTGGTATCAAATAATAGCCCATAGTGTGGTCTATCTATCTGCGAAAACTAGAACCTTCTGCGTGGTACCAGGAAAAAAGTTATAGCCTAAAGTTCTTTTCAGAAACCATTTTGTTTGAAAAAACTCTCCGCGACTACTCACACAATATACGTACTGAATCAAAGCTCGGAAAAATTGAAATTGTTATAACTTGCTTCAACGTTGACGTAGAAACATGAAATTGACAGCATTCTACTCAGAACTTCAGGCGCTTTTGAATGACACCTTACTTGACGTTGACGGACGCAACGTTTGATCAGCGCTGACTATTAATTAAAGCCTAGTTTATAGTAGTGCGGAACTGCCCGTAGTTGTCCGTGTCCGTGTCCGGAAGGTTGTCCGTAACATTTGTCCGTGTCCGTGTCCGTCAGCAGCATTAATTCATACTGCTACGGACACTCTACGGACAAGTTTTTACGGACATCCGGACAACTGTGAATCAAACTACTCTTACGGACACGGACTCGGACACGGACAGCCCTTACGGACAACTATGAACCGGGCTTAATACGGAACGTCGGTTGCATTTTCTGTCATTGTGCGATCTAATTATCGATAGCTCTTGACAAACTCTAGCATTAGAAAAAAAATTTACGTCGATGCCACAACCATATGAAAAGTTATGACGCCTGGAATTTTTCCCTTTTGTTGGCTACCAGTAATCACCTCATATGCGATCAAATCGCATGGCAAGTCAACTTTGACTCAAATTTGAATTTAAAAAAAATAAGGTTTGACGTTAACCACTGCGTGACCTCACGTTGTAGATCTAGTCTAACTAGTCTAAACTAGACGCACTAGTCTTGTAACTAAATAAAAATAAACAAGAGTCCTCAATAGATGGCTGGATGCAGAACAGAAGCTCCGCCTACCTACAGCTCGCAGTTGATTGGCAGAAAACAGAATCGCCGGCTACAGCTGCTTGGCTAAATCCTCAAACCCAAAAGGCCCAAAAGTTGAAACTTTTCAACATTGTTAAACCTTAAACTTTAAACCTTAAAACCTGTGCAGTGGGCATGTGCAATATATATGCTCAAATCACAACATTCACAGGTTTTCATAATAAAAGATCATAACAAGAAACAGAATAAACTACTGAGTTGCAGGGGTTGCGGCAGCGTTCAGAAAAAAATTGAATAAATTTTACATTTTAGGCCAAATTTGGTCAAATGGAGACTTAGGTATCGGAAATGTATCCCGGCGAACCACAAAAACCAAAGGGAAGACCATTATTCAAATTTTTTTATGAGTTGGAAACAAGAAGGGAGTTTAGACGCCCTTGCCGTCACGTCAGACACTGTATATATGTATTACACAAGAACATGTACAGTACAGCTCAAAATTAACATCATATGACTCTGGAGTCAGCGTCACTGACTTAATTTTGCAGTCAGTGACTGCAGTCAAACTATTTACGTCACAGGTCTAATTTACTTCCGGTAGTTTTGATTTTATCACATTAGTCATCACTACTTTTTAAATGGCTTAAATGTGCATGCGTACACATGTGTAGGTATGCGTATTGCGTGTAGCATATTTTGTGTTAGTGATGACTAAGGTGATGCTGATTCCGCAGACACTGACGCTGACTTCGGGGTCAGTTAATAAAAATCAAAACTACCAAACTAGTAACATTGGACCTGTGACGTCAATGGGTTGACTGCAGTCACTGATTGCAAATTGAAGTCAATGACGCTGACTCCGGAATCATATGATGTTAATTTTGAGCTGTAGTGTAGCATAATATACTCCTGTAGACATGCAAATGCAGTTTAATGCATAGGCTTTGATGAAAAATAATAACAAGCAATAGCAACTCACATAGTTGCAGGGGTCTGGGGGCGGCAGTCCCCAGGAAAAAATGGGAAAAATTTTTGCTTTTTAGGCCAAATTTGGTCAATTGGAGAAGCATCGGAAGGGCCCAAAGCTTGTTATTAACTCTGGAACTAAGCCTCAGCCTAAGCCTAAATCCAAATTTGAGCCGATATTTGAGTGATGTTGAAAACACACACGCACACTCACACGTGTGAAGCCTTTCTGTAAGGAGAGTAAAATACAAATCTCACAATAAGTGGGCCTGCGAGTTTTTTGAAGCAGAACCAAGGACTAGCACAAAAATTCTGCTCGAGAAGATATGTCAGACAAGACAATAAGATCAAAACACCAGCTTAAATGAAAAATCAGTCATTGACATTTAAGTATAATTTAAGTTTAGCGAAAAATTTCAGCAAAGAAAATGCTTAAAAATTGACATTTAAGGGGGTAATGTCGTTTTCGTGGTTTTTGACATTTCAGTGTAATTTTTGCGCCCACAGGACTCAAGCTAAAAACGGACTACGGCTTGGAAACTTTAACCACATTATCTTTAGGAAAATATCCCCACCCGTTTTTTTCCTTTTCTAAGAATAGTTTGTAGAGTCGGTGTTATGGGCTTTTGAAAATTTTAGAGAAAAGTCAAATAACGTGATTTTTGCACGAAAATGTCATTTTCTCAACGTAGAAACAACTTATCAACTATATCAAAAAAACGGGTGGGGATATAATGTCAGTGTATAACTGCAAAAAGTTTAGTAGTTGTTGGCTGATCTTGAGTTTCATAACTGTGGCGCAAAAATTAGTCAAAAAAACCGCTGATTGGGTGTATTCAAATGATAGCAGCAGTAAAATTGCAAAAGATAATCTGCTTTTAAATATAGTTTTTTAAAGCTAGAAGGTGTAAAAAAATATAAAAAAGACCGCTCTAGTTTTTGTTGAGGTTAAGTGCAGTTATGGTAGTTTAAAAAAACACCTAAAAACGCAATTACCCCCTTAAGTATAATTCAAGTTCAAGTTCTAATTTTCAAAAACGTTTAAGTTTAAGTTTAAGTTGACACCTTGAATTTTCGTTTAAGTTTAAGTTCACACGTCAATTTTGAATAAGTTTAAGTTTAAGTTTAAGTTTAGGGGCATACTTTATAATTTAAGTTTAAGTTTAAGTATTCTTTTTTAAGCCTACTAGGTACGATTATAAAGCATGCTTGATTCACAATTATGTAGCAACAGTTTTGTGCTGACCGTTAAAGCTAACCGGATAGAAATAGTCACTGAAAGTTCTCTTATGAAGACGTTCATAGGAACCATGTGCTGATTCGACCACGAATGCCGAGAGCTTTTGCAGCCCCAATTCAACAAACGGGCGAAATAGGGGCGAAATAGCGGCGATAAAAGTTATCATGGTTAACTATAAACTATAACTATAAATGTTATTATCACAAATAACGTCTGTGATTGCGACCAAACAACACAATAATCATACAATTTTAATATATGTACGTATCGCCGTACTTGTTGCGTATACCTACGTAATTAAATAAAATCGCTGGAAAATCGCAGCTATGTATTTGTCCTTAAAATCGCCAAAATTGCCATTGGCTATTAGTCGCCGCGACATACGTGGCAAATATTGCATATTTTGATCTTTTTAACATACATGAAATGCCTGAAGTATCACAGGCCCGTGAGATACATACCTTATAGCCTAGCCTGCGTTTGATTGATTGCTCGAAAATTTTTGTTCCTTCTAGAGAAGGAACTATTGTTTTGAAATTAACTGCTCATAGCGTTTAACGCTACTGAGCAATTGCATAGCCAGTATGTTTTACGTGTATTTTCAGCTTGGGAGCTGCCTGCTGATTTTTGTCTGCGTATATGCAGAAAATCAATAATCGATGTGCACTGCTGTAACAACGTACTTTTTCAAAATCGGCACCGGGATGTTTCACCAGCAGTATATAAGAGCTATTAGAAACCACTGTTTATCGCTTCTCGTTCTTAGAGCTGATTTGCTCAGCTCACATCAAAGTGTCATTTTTGAGCCAAATGGCTCGTGCAGCGCGATGCTTAACATCCTGCAACACTTTTTTGTACGTACTACGTATTTAGATTAAGTAAGAATAAGCTAGTTATAAAGTAGAGTAATATACGAAGTATATAGCTTACGGTAAGTACATATGGAATAGAGAACCAATTCATTTACCTGAAAGGTAGACACCGGGTAAGGAACCTTGCCCCTTTTGGGGCCTACTTGTTTAAATTAGGCAGAACTTTGTCAAATTAAAAAACTGTGTGGTCGAGACTCAAAATTTATACTACCGATTCGGATCGCCAGTCCGAAATCTTAAAACCGATCCGATGCGGCAATCCGATCAGCAAATTCAGCGATCCGATCCGATCCGATGCGACCCCCGAATCGGTCGATGCGATCCGATCCGGTGATCTGATCCACATCACTACTTACAGGGTCGATGGTCTGTCAGTATTGGTCCACAAATGAGAGAGCGCTGGTCTGTATATTCAAAAATGGGTGGTACAAATCCCTTTTTTAGGGAACTGCGTCAAACTGACTTTACTGAAGGGAGCCCTGTCATAGTCTGAAACTGTGACTGAACCCATTCGTAAACCATCGCAGTCACTGACTGACTACATTTTTAATCATAACAGTCTATCACCAACTGAATAACCGTATTAAAACTGGCTACTTTGGCGACAGCTGTGATTTTGCCTCACTTTTGTCCAATGCGGCTATAGCCACAGGCCACAGCGATAGCTTCGACGGATTGCTATTTATACCTTGTCACCGGGGCCATCGCGGCGATAGCAAATTCAGCTGTTGCCTTTTCGCCTCGGATTGCCATATACAGCCGAGAAGTTCTGCGGGTGGAGCCTTCAAACGGAGATGTCTACGGGATTTGTCAAAAATTTAGCTAATTTTGGCGGGCTAAAGTCGATCTGGGGAGGGGGGACTTGTCTGGGGTGGGCGAGGGGACCAGGTTGGGTTCGGGGGAACGATCTCTTCACGCCCGTGTATGTTTGTACGTATGTAAAAATCGGTCGCATTTTACTTTTTCTTTACAGATCATAGACACTCTTCACCTTAAGTTAACTACTCCAGCTCTAAGTAGCAGAAGAATTTGATTTGATTTAATTTTTCACTGATAGGGATGTCACGGATAACCCTTTTTGTTCCCCGGACACTTTTATTCGGTTAAAAGTATCTCACCACCGCCCACCGGACAGTTTTATCCGGATGAAAGTGTTCTCTTATTAAATTGCCATTGATACCCTTCAGGTTCAACTTCTGGTTCTCTTCCGTATGTTATCTGTGTATCCTGTTTCTGCGCATGTTGCACATATAACAAACGGAAGTGAACCTAAACCAGAAGTTGAACATGAACCATCGATGACGATATTAGTGAGGAAGGACACTTTCATTCGGATCAAACTGTCCGGGACTCCGGGGGGACAGATTTTAGGGTGGACACTTGTCCGTGACAGACACTTCACCAGTTTTTCAATTAGGCATTTTAACAATCATGACTCCACTTTCGAAAACAGACGCATGTCCAAAAAATAACATTTTTGTCAAAATTTGTGAATAGCTACAAACGTTTTGTTTTAAAGCCGATGCGATGCAAAAATTTTCGACCAAATTGGCAATTTGAACCACCCAGCGATTAAATCAGCTTTTCAGAATAATGAAGACTCGGTGTGCGTACAAACGTAGCGCACAATACACTTTGCGATTAGTATCGATTTTAACAAATCATAATTCCATAGTATAATATGCAAATGAGCTGAGTGACTTTGTTTTGCCATAACCGTTGCACAGAGATTCACAATTCGACATGAAGGCTGCAGTGGTTTCAGTTTATCTTTCTGTGTCATTTCTTGTCGTAATAGCGCAACGACCCTTTCAGAGTCAAAGTAATGTTTTGATTTCGTACTTTATTTTTCATTTTATTAAATTCGTCAATAACAGTTTTGCTAAACGTTTGTTAGCTTGCCTTATCTTAAACCTTCGCCAAACAGTTCTACTTTCAGAGATTGAGCTTACAGATATTGCATGAAAGGAGTTGAAAATATATTACCTACCTTAGCTGCGTTATGTTTGTCTGAATTCAACAATTGAACCATTGAATTATATTAAATATTATATGCTATTAACTTTGAAACTATTTAAGTAAAATTTAAATAAGCTACAGTCCAGGACAAGTCGTCTATTAATCTCGTGCATTTTTTAGTTGTTTTAGTTTCAATGCTCGTTTAGTCCTTCCAGGGGGTCGATTCAGACTTACAGCCATGTGACTGTCCAGTCAGTTAAGCCTGTAAAATTACGAAATGATCACGCCACAATGTTTTAAACAATTAATGGCGTGACTATTTCGTAATTTTACCGGCTGAACGGATTACTGGACGGACTAACGGCTCTCCAAGGGTTACTTTGAATCGCACTAAACGGTTTAAAATTATGCTAAAAAATGCCAATGCAACCTCCGAAGTTAAATTTTAGCGCTCTGCTTTTTAGTTAGACTACACGGACTTAGCTAAGCATGCTAATGTTGAACGTGCATGTTAAATGCGTTTAGTCCGGCGGTAGTTTAGGAACTGGCTGCTGCTTTAATTTAGCTAATTTAGTCCGTTTAGTTCGATATTCCATTCCTAAGCTTCGGATTAAAATAAGTCCAGTCAGTTTAATGCGGTAAAGGAATGGGCCCCAAGTAACTCATTTTGTTTTCAGGTGCGCCCTCTGTGCTTTTCCTATGTCTGCCCCGTCTGCAGGCTTGTTTGACTTGTTCTGTGCGTCTGGGCACTTGCGTCGGCATCGGGGGTCAAGTGGTGGGAATCACCAGTCATTTCACGCTGCAAGATTGCTTACGGACCTGTCGTAGGGATGACAGAGGTATATAGTGTACTAAAGTCTGACCAAAAATTGCTGGACCTTTAGACAGCATAAAACAAGTTATTTCATTATGATAAGGACAAATTTCAGCCAGCAAGAGTACAGTGAGTAGTCGTAAAAACCACACCACCTGCTTTATCTCAGGGTTCAGCATTTTTGGTCAGACTTTAGTAACGGATTTGAAACGTGTTGTCCTGTACTGTACTCGTCGTTGGGAGGATGTTTCCGTAAGTTTAGTTCACACCGTCCAATCCGCCAGCAAAACAAACAGCCTGTTCAGAAAAATGAATAGCTGTAAGTTGGTAATTTTTGTGTATGTTTGTAAAATTTCTGTAAGACCTGTGTAAAAGTTGATGTTTTAGGCCGGATTCACACTGGCACTTGCGACTTGCAATTGCACAAGCACAAGCACAACGCGTAGACGTTCACACTGGAACTTGCACAAGCGCAAGCCCAGCCAATCAAATTTAAGCCCGCCAATGTTAACGTCTAACGTCTTTTCTGTTCAAAAGTTTCGTTTTTGGTTTGAAATTTTGGGCTAAAAAGTTCGGTTTTAAAACTTTCTCGAGTAATTAACGGAAGAAGGAAAATAAATTGGAAAGAAGGGAAAAAATAATGCTAAAGCGCAATTCGAAATTAAAGATTAAACGAAACTAAAATTAAAAGAAAGAAAAAGAAAATGGAAGCAATGCATTGATCAATTAATATAAGATCCATTTAGACAAACATTCCCCCGTAAAACCTCACCTTTTCGTTTAATTTTGCGCCATTTATGCCTACACCCAAACTGAATCTCTACTTGTGCAAAAGGCAAAATTTTTGAACAAGCTTTGTGTTTGTGCTTGTGCTTGTACTTGTGCTTGTGCAAGTGCCATTGTGAACCCGGCCTTAAAATACTTAAATGTGGAGAACAATTTAGGATTGAGGGGTTGTTTTCATAATTTTGCTGACGGAACGAACACACGGCTGTAATTAGGAATCGAATTGAAATGCGGTTCTATGTCCTAAATGTAGCAGTTTAAAAAACTATGAAAAAGTTACTAATGATAAACCTAAAATGCCGTTTACTATACAAATAAATGAATAGATTACATGAATGAATAGATTCAATTACGGTACTTTTAGGTCAATCAAATGTATGTTAAGGTAAGTACATTACATACCTATTATGTAGAATGGTATACTTATATGTAGCTAATTTTTAACATCGCTAAATTGGTTATATATAATTGTTTTTTTCACAACTTTCAGAAATTGAGCCAACAGTAGCCGGTTTCGGACGGGTCGGCCCAAACCAGAATGCCCGCCAAGGAACAGACAGAGACAGCTCGGATCCCACCAACACCGATAATACGCAGTTTGGTTAGCAAATTTCTGGATTTATTGTGGCTTAAGGGTTACCTGAATAACAGAAAATTTTAGGTTCTCCGATTTGCTTCAAATTTGCACATATTATAGCCACCATAAAGGCGCATCGCAGGTGTGAAATACTGCAATTTAAGTGGATCACTGAGAAATATAGATTATTTTTATGTTCAATTGCAGCCAACTACGTGTCACCTTGAATACAATACTTGTTTCTGTAAAACAGTTGTACATTTCTCTGTAATTACATTTGTTGTGAATAGATATATTTGTATAATCAATATCCCACAGCGGATCATTAATAACTATGCACTTTAAAATGTCCAACTTGTTTTTAAGAATTCTTGTTGCTAATTTTTAGAAATTTTGTCAACAATTTTTTTAAGATTTCATCCCGCTTCGATTCGGTCGGTTTGGTCCTGGCCCTCGCAATTTCGGTGGTCGGTTTCGTCCCGGCTTCAGTCCAGGTTTTAACCGGTTTGGCAATTTTGGTCGGTTTAGTCCGCTGAGTCGGTTTACGCCCAGAAATAGACCATTTTTTGCTGGACCCAGACCGGGTTTTTCAAGTAGGCGCACGGTTTGGAAGGAATCTGGTTTAATTATTAATTCCTAATTAAGTAAATTGACTAATTAGTTAATAATCAATATTTTAACTATCGATCTGCTGCATTAGTTAAGAAGGTTGAATAGGTTTGAGAAATAGTTAGAGAAACTATCTTTGTTTGCTGTGCTTTACTAAAATTTGTTTGAAAACCTATTTTTAGTTTCGATCAGAAAAGTACACCACAGCTTTGAGAATCAAACTTGAAAAATATACCTTCATAAAGACGGTTACTCGCCGGCAACTTTAAACTGACTCCGGCAACCCGGTCAGTCTGGACTGGAGTGACCTGTCTGTCTGCGATCACAATACCTAAGCAAAAACGAAGTGGCGCTACCTTTTTGTCAGTCTTTAGATTAGTTTTCGATTTAGATTTAGAGTCTGAAATGTCACGGAGTCTAAGTATATACTGACTGAACAGTCTTTTATTTCATTTTTTGTTTATTTTACCTCGTGCAAGTATCTGGGTTTACTTTTGAATGAGTTACGCAAAGTCAAGACTAGTGTTTCAGACTTCGGATTGAAAATTATGACAGTTTTGTCCGATATTTATATCCTAAACTTCAGAACTTAGTTTACTTGAAACCGTTTTAGTAATGGACCTTGCAGCATCATATCAAGGTCAAAAATATGTAGCTTTAGTTCAGTTGGACTTTTAAATTGA
>JASANF010002849.1:0-24995 GCA_030248245.1 Trissonchulus sp. WLG1_4 | reverse complement strand
AGTTTTACTAAAATAAAAATATAAAAAACACAATAACGCGAACCTAAGAAAATGACAAAACGCAGGAAAACAAAACATGCCGCGATGGGTGATGCATACTGTATTATATACTGTAGTGTACGATGATGATGAACAAAATAGAACTTTAACGAAGCAAGTAAAAAAATTACTGTATACTATAATATATTTACTGAGCAAACTCATTTTTTAACTACTACATACCAGCTTGATTTTACGTTAAATATTAACACAGCGCATATACAAAACAGTCCATTTAGTCCGACTAAGAATAAAAATTATATAGGTAAAAATAAGTAAGTTCAGTCCAAAAATCAAGCAGTGACCTTTTTGGGTTGCCGATCTTTGCAAAGCAAAAAGCAACCATTTTGGGTTGCGTATCTGTGTAAAGCAATCGGCAACCCATTATAAGGTATAAATGTAACTAGTTTTATTGCGTTTGATCTCCCAATGAATAATAGCCACTTCAGAAATTCGGATTACTGAATAGTTATCATAACTCAACATCGAATGATAAAATTTTATACGTTTATGCATTTAATACAGAGAAATAAGAATGTGCATTTCAAGAAAGTTACCATAGTTCCATCGTAGCAAATTATAATTCGTACCAGTTCCGTTAATTTAATTTAGCTAATCCGAACTTGTGAACCGGCCTTTAGAAATTAGCAATAAATTTTAAAAAATGCTCTCAAAATGTTTACAAAACATAAAACAAATCAAAAAATGCTCTCAAAAACTGTACAAAGCAAAGAAATTCAAAAAATGCTCCTAAAAACACCAAAAAACACTGAAAATTCAAAAAATGCTTACTTGAGATTACTAAAAACTTCCAAACCCCCGCGACCCGCCTTAGCATCCGCTGTGCCGGACTGTAAATCGTGAAGCCGCTTCATGTAGGAATCTAATTTTTTCTGAAGAAAAAACAAAAATAAAAATTGGATTATAATCACTGGACTTTATGAAACAGGTCCGTTTCCCCTAGTGGTTTATTAAAGTGCTACTTTAGTTTTACTTAATTAGAGAAAGAAAAATTAGTTCGCAAATTAAATGAAGAGCAAACTTTTCACAGAAACAAACAACCAATTATATATCTTGTTATTTTAGTTTTAGAAAACGGGGGGCTATAAGTTTTAGTTCTCTCCCACATTTTTAAGCGACTCAAACTATTTGCGATTCCCAGTATTATGCGCGTTAGATTTTTTGGTAGTTTTTGTGCGACATTTTCCGAAGCTTCTGTTCACGTACGGGGTTTAAAAAACGATAATAATATTCGCACTTTAAAGGACGAAATGTGAAAATTTCAAATTTATAGGTTCAGCCCCCCTTGAACCCAAATATACCTGCAATTGCAGAATATTTTGGGCAGTCTTGTGGTTTTTCTTCTCAAACATTTGTCGGACCCGTAGCAGTTGAGGATTTTCTGGCGAGCTGGTGGATAGGTTGGCAGTCATGCGCAAATACTCGTCAACATTTTCTAGAAAATAAAAAAATAATGAAAGTTTAAACCATTTTAGAACTTTTACGAGATTTTGAATTTTAAAAACAGGCCGTTTTGTGGTAATTTTTTTTTAATTCTACTTATTGTTAATTGACACATTTTTGTCACTAAAGCTTTAAAGTTTCTCATCTCCACTGGTCAGCCCTTTCCTTCGAAAATACTGCCGCAATGGCAAAGAAATACTAAAAAAACGGCTGACCATAAAAGGCCTTTATGTTTTTTGGAGAAATCCAGCATCCATCCATGTATGAATTTACAACTGAAGTATAAGCATGATGCTGTTTGTTACCAATTCAGAAAAGATCCAAACCTCTGCGCGAATGTTTTTGCAAAAAACGCATTGTTTTTTATTATTTTTTACCAAAAAACCATCCTTACCATCCCTACTCATCTGCTCGCTCTTGATCTGATCCCGAACCCGTTCAATTTTGTCCATCAGATCGTCCACCTTGCGCTGGTGTTTCTCCGAGGACGGGTGGCCCCCGTCACTAGTTGTCACCCCACCGGAGTCCCCTCCATCACTCAGCGAATGCTCTTCGAACTAAACAATCAGACGCTCTTGAGAAAATTTTACAAAATTTCTGTTACTTTTGGTTGAACAAGGGGGAGTATCCCCAAAATTTGGCCGCAGACGGACCCCCAAAACTTTGGACAATTCTGGGCGAAGTGTGTGTCGCCGGGCGAGGGGGGGGGTGCAGAGCAACTTTTCCGCCGATTTTTAGCTTCGTGAGTCACCATTTTTTCTTCGTGAGCCACCGATTTTGCCATCGTAAGAACCTTCTAAACATTCTGGAGGGCGCAGTTGCCTTCTGGTTCGGGAGGGAACCCGCCCAAACAAACCCCAAACAAAAAATTCAACCTCTAGGGGCTACGGCTGTAAAATGACAAAAAAATAAGCAAGCAGAAAAATTCCGAAAAAATTTAAATGAATTTTGCAAAAAATTTTACAGTTTTGCTTAAAAATTGGAAATTTTCGAGTTTTTGTAAATTCAAGCAGCCTAAACGTCGGCAGCCTAAATTAAAATTTGAGGGAAAAGAACCGGGACAAGCCACCCAGGACTAAAATTCCACACTGCCACTGCCAAATGTGTTAAACTGCACCAGTTTTAAAGTTTGACGACAAAAAACGGCCTAGCCTCATATAGTTCTGTGACGTTAATAAATTTTAATTATTATTATTATTAAAAACAAGTCTAGTGCGTCTAGTTTAGACTGAAACTGTAGTTTCCACTCTTAACACTAACTTAACACTAAATTTTCAAATGAAAAGCTATTTTATGCCAGAGGTTGGAGCTTGGAGTGTTTTTTTTTGCTTTTAAAGAAATTTAAAGTTGCGGTCTTGTGGTAGAGTTCACAACGGGTCGAGATACCCGACCCGATTGCGAACTCTACCTTGTGGACAATGTCTTGTAATATTGTGTTGTGTAAATATTGTAAGTACACACTATGCTAGATAGTCGTGGATAAAGGCAGCATTTGCAAAGTTCAGAATATGTAAACCTAAATAAACAGACAAGTAAATATTTTAATGTGTCGCTTTTCATCTATTGAAAGATTTAGCTGTTTTACACTTTTTTCATTGAACTAATGGGATTAGTTTATGTCAATGTTTTTTATTGCAGTAAATAGTAATAGTTAAAGAATGGTCGTAGACTGAAACAGTGACAGATGTTGACATGTTGGATCCGTCATAAGTTGTTAAAGTTCATACTAGCTAAACTGTGTCGGTTTAATTTAATCCGATCAAAGACAACCAACTTTAGCCACTGGCAGAGCTTTTGCTATTCCAAGAATGTTCAAAACTAAAATTTGAAAATATATCTACCGGGATATCTTACTCTACAAGATGGCACTATGTAGGATGTGTAGTTGTGCATTGATTTCATGTTGGATGCGAATAAGTTTGAATGAACGATATGAAAAAATTTGATACACCACATCAATTACTGTACATGGCACGATCGAACAATGTTTATTGTGATTTGTGTACCTCCTCGCGGAGCATTTGAGCGGAAGAAAAGAAAGAAAATAACTCCAAGTTACGTAAGTGTTTGCTCTTATACTAGACTACGAACCGAATACCGGAAGCTGAACGCTTAGATAGTGATGTTAGTGCTTGCTAGCTATTGGTACAAATAGCGTTACCTTCCATTATCATTATTGTTAGGATAGTATATATTAACTACACCAAATAAGATAATTCCGTTTTTAAAAAGCTAGAGCAGCCCATAGCTCTAGAGAATCTGCAAATTTTAGTAGATTACACCAAGCAAGAGTACATAACAGTCTTGAAGGAGATAACCCCACACTTGAGAGTCCAGATCAGATTTGACTCGTGCATCCCCATACTGTGTCTTTTGGCTGCAATCACCCAAGCCTGTTTAATTTTCAAAAAAAATGCCTCGGACAAAAAAACTCACGGCCTCGGTATCGGAGAGAGCACCAATGTGATCCTGGTCGTACCAGATTGAGCTACTCGACTCGTCGCGACCTCGCACGCCGCTGCTGCTCGAATCCGCCACACCGCTGACTGGAATACAAAAATATAACTAAAAGGTCAATTTTTGACAGTAAAAAACCGCCTGGAAACCTTTTTTCATAATCAAAAATTCAAAATAGATATATACATTTTTAAACACATGCCGCCAAAGAACAAAAATGGCAAAAATTGAGTGTGGACTGGTTCCAAAAAACTGACTAGAAGTGTATATAACTGTAAATAAATTATATTTTTTCGAAAATTTCGCAACTTTAGGTTATTTTCAATCAATCAGGGTAGTGTATTTAAAATATTGCCAATGAGGCTTCAATAAAATTTCGACTTCCAGGCTTCAATCGTTTCGAACTTAAGGGGGGGGGGGCTACCTGTATAAGTGAAAATTTTAGGTTCTCCAATTCGCTTCAAATTTGCACACAATGTAGCCCCAGGCAAGGCGCGTCGCAGATGTAACAAACTGGAACCAATGCTTTTGCCAATTTTTTACTAGGGGCGCCCAAAAATTCAATTTTACGTGTAAATCATAGGCGCAAAAAAACGTTTTTTGTGCTCACAAAGCGTTCCTTTACTCGAAATTTTTGTTAATACTGACGAAGCTGATTTTTACATGATTCGATAGCCTAATGTCATATCTCAACCTCTATGATCCATTTTTTTAAATTTTTGCCCATGACCTGAGCAGTGACGCCAAATGTAAAATCACTCAAATTTGGCGGGCCCAAAAAACGGTCATTTTTTCACATTTCGCCCTCGATTTTAGAATTGAAAATACATATCGAAAATCCGGATCATACGATTTTGCGCATACATGTGAGCTACTAATATGCCAAGTTTCAGCTTGATTGGCTTAATGTGGTTTGTGTTAGAACTGTCCATCTAAGGGCTACTTTTAGGCTTTTTTGCGTGCTTTTGCCTATGTAAATACACTGACAAAAGCACCGAACCAAAAGTGCACCTTCAAGCTTAATTGTTCTTATCTGAGGTTGGGGTACCTTGGGGGAGTAACATATGTGAAAATAAGCAAAATTAGAGAACTTTGATTTTTGACCTGGGTAGCCCCCCCCCTTAATTGTATGGTAGCCCTCCCCCCTCCTTGAGTAGCGTAATCTGCTTAACTAACCTAATCCCTTTGATCCAGCGCGCCTTGGAGCCGGAGGGGTGAGGGCTTTCTTGTGGGACCCGCTGGGCTGCAGCATCGGCTCCGACTGCTGTCTGAAACAAAAAAGGACTAGACAAACAAGTTATGGTGATCCGACTAATAAACGGAAACGTCAGAAGTGTAAAAAGAGCAAATTTCAGTCATCAACATTTTAGTCAGACTTATAGTTCACATAAAAATAATCTACGGCCATGATTCACAATGGTGTTCAACCTTAGATTCGGTCTGAAACGTTCTTTCAAAACGAAACAGAATATCGTCATTAACAATTCTATATAAATTTTTATTTGAAATTAAAATTTACGATCATCATCAACCGATCGGTTTTACTTATAGCGGCTTGCCGGCTTATATTTATATCTACATATATATCTTCCATATTCTAAGACAAAGTATTGTATATAATAAGAGACACCTATGTAGTATGTGTATACTAAATATATACTCTTGAGCAGAACATAATATAGTGGTGCGGGAAAAAAAACCCTATTTTCAACTTTTCGGGTCGTCCTGTGCTCCACATAAATCGGATCCATTAATGCTCGTGGCTGTTATAACGGCCATCTTTCGCCTAACTGTTGCACTAATAAAATGGATTGTAACCACTCACGTTTCTGAGTAATGAGTCTCGAAACCTCCGGGAAAAAAAACTCTATGCGGGAAAAAAAAACCCTAATGCGGGGAAAAAAACCCTATCACTTTTTCTGGTTGTTCTATTAGCAGGGAATATAAACACAATTTCATCGTGTTCTACAACTCTTAGGCTGCAGTATGGACTAAAAAACCGTTTCTGCGACATCCATGTGACTCACAATGATTCTTCAAAAATCGACCCGTTTTGGCAGAAATGACTTCTGCCCAAATAGGCATTTTTTCCGTATTTAAAAGCATTAAAAACAGATTTTTGCGCTTATTACGTGAGAAACAGCGGACAAACACCGCCCGCGTCTATCATTCTTGGATTTAATTGGTACGCAGCAGCTAAAACCTAAATATTGCAAAAAATGCCAAATTTTGGTGAAACTTCATCAAAACAGGTTTCGTAAGGGGTGTCGGGGTATGGCCCAAGCCCCAAAATGACAAAAAACGACGTTTTGCGGCCGAATAAACGGTTTTAATGAACTCTACGCATGTTGTTAGCCCAGATGAACTAACTTTAGTAGCAACAATGAGTGAGTTTAGCAAAAAAATGCCGCCAAACAAAATAGGGGTTTTTTCCCCGCAATAGGGTTTTTTTCCCGCACAAACTTTGACCAGTCACTGGTCAACCACAGCGTTTTTCACGGTTTTCGAGCTTCAGAAGTATAGAGGAAAGGTAACTCTCTTGAAAAATGCAAACGGCGTTGGTCAAAAGTGTTTTTGTGAAAAATTATGACAAGTCAAAAATTTGGAAAATTTTGTCACTTTGGAATTTTTCAACATGCAAAATTTTGAAATTTTATAAAAAACGCTACAGGCCTCAAAACTGCACAGAAATTGGTGTGGTAAGTCAGTTTGGGAGGCGCTTTCCACCTGCATACTCAAAAAGGTCCTATGTCGTGAGGTTCGGCCAGGAAGCACTAGGGTTTTTTTTCCCCGCAAAACGCGTAGGGTTTTTTTCCCCGCACCACTATAAATGTAGAATCTATAAACCAAATTGAATTACACATCATCACACACTGTTTACTGAATAGCTGAACCGAACAAATTAATTATTTCAAACTTGCTAGGCGAGAATTGACGTAAATAGAATGTATATATTTTCTTGAATATTATTATGTGCAAAAAATACGTGCATAGATGAAGCTATTCTAATTGGGTGCTATCCTTCTCACAAATCTTACGAACTTTTAACACTAAACTTAATGATATTGTATATATATATACATGTATATATATGGGGGTGTGGAGCAACTTTTCCGGTTTTTGCTGCGTGAGCCACCAATTTCCGCTTAGTGAGGTCGTGAGGGCGGGGGCCCCCCGCCGGGGTGTGTGGTGTTTGTTTTTTGCTTTTGGTTTGTGGGACGCAGAGTCTGTTTGTTTGGTGAGAGGAGAACATTCTATATCATGTGTATGTATCTATATTATATATATATATATATAGGGTTGTCTAATTTACATGTTTTCTTAAAAAAAAGTCGCTTAAATTTGGTTACACCTACTTTTTTACACTGTAAAAAAGTGTAAATATATATATGTATATATATATGTATATATATATATGGTTTTTGATAGGTGCAATTTGTGTGTTTTTATTTTTTTATGTAGAGTGGTTAAAAACTGTAAAAAAGTGTAAAAAAGTATTTTATAGCCTAGAATGATATTTACACGTTTTCTAAACTGTTTGAGACCAGGTTGAAATTTGTGACCGCCGAACCGGTAACATGTTTCAATTATCTGTCGCTTGCTTATGTATTGTAGATAAGCTGTGTCTGTTATGTAAAATCAGAAAGAAGGAGGAGTCCCATCTGGGGAAAACGCACGTCTTTATTTTGCCCCTAAATTGAGCCATTAGCTATCTTTTAACGCTAGACAGAAGCGTGTCTATAAAAGACAGTGTCAAAACAGTATCCATAGACGTGTGGAGGACTGTTGTGAAAGAAGTTTTTGCACTGTGCAGGACAAAATCTACTTGCGGAAAAAACCGTCAGCTGTAGTCACAAAATCTGACCCAAATGTTGGTTTCATTCCAAACAAGTTCCATTGTTGGTTGGTTTTCAAATGCTGGTTTTCTGTCGGTTTCGTTAGACGCCACACGGCCGTCGGGAAGCACGCCGCACGACCCGTCAAAAATGTCAAAATTTTGAATAATGCAATTCAAACATCACGTGGATACCGGTTCTACAGATTTATTTACCCGCACACTAGACTGTAATACGCTGGAAATTTTTTAAAGGTGTACCATTGCACCAATAACTCAACTTTCACGAATGGGAGTAGGCCGTACCCGCTGGGTTTGCTTCGTTAAAAATAACAAATTACGCTAAAAGTTCCTCATGTGTTGTAGCCAACATAATAAGTTTCAGGAAACAATTTTGTATGAGTATTTTTGTGTGAAAAATTTTGGTGACTTTGAATTTCAGTAAATTTTGGTAAATGCGAGACTTGAAATTTTTTTTTGGCCAATTTTGTTCTGAAAATTGGCAAAATTAGTAAAATATTTGTAAAAAAGTGCGAAAAGTAGGTGTAAAAAAGTGTTAAAAAGTGTAAAAAAGTAGGTGTAAAAAAGTGTTAAAAACTGTAAAAAAGTAGGTGTAAAAAAGTGTAAAAAAGTTGTAAAAAAGTCCGAAATTTTGCTACTGTAAAAAAGTGTAAAAAACGTTTTTTACTTTTTTACTTTTTTACACTTCGCAACCCTATATATATATATATATATTTCTATATATATATATATATATATATATATATATATATATATATATATATATATATGACCAAAATGGGGGGGGGGGGCGCCCCTAGCCAAACGATAGCAAAGGTTTGTCTGTATGTACAATATTAACTTGTTGAACAGCTGAGATAACGTTCCTGCAAATCTATCACTTTCAAAAATTATATACAGTATACAAGATTTGCTTTGTTTTCAACTTTAATATACCTTTATGTATATACAGAACTAAACTTACCCTTAGCCCCTCACCAATGAAAGAGAACAGCCAACCTTATCCATCAGTAATTCTAAGAATATACGACTCTGCCCCCTCTTTGTAGTACATTTGTAGGTGCTTCAGGAATAGGTTCGGTTGGAAATCAGTGGCGTAGCCAGGAATTTGACTTTGGGCCCGTTGCACAAAACATTTGTCAGTGTCTCGCCCTCGCTGCCTATTAACGGAGTCAAATTTGGGGTGGGGGGACTCCTCCGACCAAATTTTGGGGACCCCCCCCCCTGCGTGCACACTAAAAACACCCTAAATTTGCCAAGTTTTCGAAAAAAGTGTAATTTTTAGGAATTTTGCCCACATTTTTGGGGACCCTGCCCTAGCATATTTTTAGGCAAAATTTTATGGGGGGGGCGCGATGGCGGGGGCAGCCCCCCATGGGTGGGGGGGGCGTCGACCGAAATGGGGGGGGGGGCGCACCAAATTAACGATAAAACACTATTTTTACACGAAAAGGTGGTTATTATACATTAATGTTACGATTTCATACGTTATTACAGCTACACTAATACTAAATTTAGCAAAAAAAGGACCAAAAAACCTGACGAACACGACATCGCTACAGCTAAAAAGTCGCTAAAACATCCTTCTGGAAAAAATTTTGGGCTATGGGGGGCACCCCATCTGAAATGGGGGGGCGCGACCAAAATGGAGGGGGGGCTCCGGACCAAATGGGGGCGGGACGCCCCCGATAAAAATATGCCAGCCTGCCCCCGGACCCCCGATTGGGGGGGGGGGGGGTGAAAGCCGAAGGATGCTTTGCAACCACAAAAAACGTTTTGTTGCGCCTGTAATTTAGAGGTAAATTACATTTTTAAGAGCACCTAGTCAAAAATTGGCATTAGCTTTGGTTCCAGTTTTGTACATCTGCGATAAGTTAAGGTAAAGTTAATTCTGAGACTGAGGGAAGTTAAAATTAAACAAGGCTTATTAAGGTTACCTTAGCTATCACATTGGCTTTGAATACGACTGTACCTTAGCTTTGACAGTGGGTAGAGTTAACCTAACTTTACCTGCAGATAAATTTAAGAGTACGGCCCCAGATATTTCTGCCGGTCAAACTGAAGAATAGGGGGAAAAATTATGTTTGGCTGCTACGTGCTTCCCACCCCATCCCCAGGCTGATTGAAGCGTTACAGCACAAGTAAGGTTCAGTGCAAATTTTGCTGGCCATAGCTGGGAATTTTTTAAAATATGGAGCTGGTTGGGGTATTCTAGTGTAGCAAATTTATTGTTGATGCTTATTAGCAGGTTTTCCCATAAAATTAGGCTTCAGGCTTAGGCTCAGTGCTTAGGCTTAGGACTTAGACTCGGAGCTCAGGCTTAGGTTTAGTGCTTAGGCTGAGGCTTAGTGCATAGGCGTAGGCTTAGTATGTGGGTTAGCAAATGATAGTCTTAGTTGCTTGCATCAAATAAAAGGGCACTTGCTTCTGTGGAATTATAAATAAAGCTGAACCTTCGAACCGAAATTAGCTGTCAGCGCAAGCGTGATGCTGAGCAGTAGCGTAGCCAGGATTTTCAAAAGGGGGGGTTCAACCAAAATTTTTTTAAAGCGTATTTATATTAGTATACTATTACATATGAAAAAATTTTCGCTGGGGAATGACTTTTCAATTAATGTTGTATTGCAGTACATAGCATATCCATGATTTCGGGAAGGGGGGGAGGCTGAACTGATGGTCGACGACCGGGGGGAGGGGTGGGGTGAAACGAGCAAGTAATCTACCCGAAGCGAAAGTCTGCAAGTTCGGATCAAGTGCAGTTGGGGGGGGGGGATAGTGGACCTATTTTTTGGAGTAGAGCACCTTGAGGGAAGCATTTTTTGTAATAGAACCCCTATCCACAAATTTGGATTTTCTGAGCTATGACCCCTTAAAAATTGCATTTTCAGTGTTTTTGGAAGTGAACGTAGGCTAAAGTTCGAAGCCAAAATTGGCTATAATCTTTGTTTTTGGATAGTTTTGAGTGCGTTATGATGTTTTAAAGCATCGTCAAGGCTTAGTTGGCAGGATTGTCTAGGCTAAGCTGGAAGGATTTTTTCTGAAAATTTCGATTTTTTATTGCCTAAGCTTGAGCCTAAGCCTAAGCCTGAACCTAAGCCTAAGCCTGATACTAAGCCTAAGCCTAAGCCCCATACTAAGCCTAAGCCCTAAGCCTAAGCCTAAGCCCAAGGCTAAATTAAGGCCAAGTTTGAATTTGGTCAAAATTTGGACGTTTCTGGCGAATTCGGCCAATTTTTTGGCAGGAACCCGGTCAAAGAGCCTTTGTTTTGATTCTAAAAAATTGTAAACAATAATCTAGCACCATTTTGACACGATTAGAACGGAAAAAACAAGAGCTTCGGAAAAAAAATTGCGAAAACGTCCCTCACTGAGGGTTCAGATTTCGGGGGGTCATATCTCAGAAAATCCAAAAAATGAAATAGGGATTCTTGAAGCAAAAATGCTTCCCCCAAGTTGCTCTACTCAAAAAATAGGTCCACTATTCCCCCCCCCCAACTGCATTTAACCCGCAACTTCGCAGAAGCTTTAGCTTTTTAGAATTTTGACGATGAATTTGTATTGAAAAAGTTGTCAGTAACACGTCGTAAAATCACCGTGGTTGCAGCTGCAGGGGTTTGGGGGCGGCTATTGTAAAATCAGACTGGTTGCAGGGGTCTGGGGGCGGCAGCCCCCAGAAGCAGGAGCTTTTTTGGAGTTTTGAAATAAAGTTAGCATTGAAAAAGCGGGTTAAATGCAGTTGGGGGGGGGGGGAATAGTGGACCTATTTTTTTGAGTAGAGCACCTTGGGGGAAGCATTTTTGCTTCAAGAACCCCTATTTCATTTTTTGGATTTTCTGAGATATGACCCCCCGAAATCTGAACCCTCAGTGAGGGACGTTTTACAACTTTTTTTCCGAAGCTCTTGATTTTTGCGTTCTAATCGTGTCTAAATGGTGTCAGATTATTGTTTACAATTTTTTAGAATCAAAACAAAGGCTCTTTGACCGTGTTCCTGCCGAAAAATTGGCCGAATTCGCCAGAAACGTCCAATTTTTGACCAAATTCAAACTTGGCCTTAATTTAGGCTTGGGCTTAGGCTTAGGCTTAGGGCTTAGGCTTAGTATGGGGCTTAGGCTTAGGCTTAGGCTTAGGCTTAGGTTCAGGCTTAGGCTTAGGCTCAGGATTAGGCAATAAAAAATCCTGCCAACTTAGCCTAGAGAATCCTGCCAACTAAGCCTAGACGATGCCTTAAAACATCAGAACGCACTCAAAACAATCCAAAAACAAAGATTATAGCCAATTTTGGCTTCGAACTTTGGCCTACGTTCACGTCCAAAAACACTGAAAATGCTATTTTCAAGGGGTCATAGCTCAGAAAATCCAAATTTGTGGATAGGGGTTCTATTACAAAAAATGCTTCCCCCAAGGTGCTCTACTCCAAAAAATAGGTCCACTATTCCCCCCCCCCCCCAACTGCACTTGATCCGAAAAAGCAATTCTAAGCAACTGTATTGTAAAATCAGAGTGGATGCATGCAGGGGTCTGGGGCGGTGGGGCGGAAAACGCCTTGTGGCCACTTGATTATTCGCAGTGGCGCCTTTTTGGTATCTAAAACTGAGCCTAAGCCGAAGCCTAAGCCTAAGCCCCATTTCAAGCCTAAGCCTGCGCCCAAGCCTAAATAATTGAGACCCAGTTAGAATTTGGTCAAAAATTGGACGATTCTGGTGAATTTGGCCCATTTTTTGGCAGGAGCGGGGTCAAAGTGCCTCTGTTTTTATTCTAAAAAATTGTAAACATTGTTCCGACTTCATTAAACACGTTTAGAACGGCAAAAAACTCGGTTTCACAAAAAATTGCGAAAACGTCCCTCACTGAGGGTTCAGATTTCGAGGGTCATATCTCAGAAAATCCAAAAAATGAAATAGGGATTCTAGAAGCAAAAATGCTTCCCCCAAGGTGCTCTACCAAAAAAATACGTCCACTAGGCTCCTCCCCCCCAACTGCATTTAACCCGAAAAATCGGTGAGAAGTGAGAACGCTGCCAAAATTTAAGGGGGTAGTGTCGCGAAAGCAGTCGATTTTGCGTAACTGTAAAACATTTTTAGAAAAAAATAAGACATAATTCTTTATATATTTTGAAAATATATGTTGAGGCAAGTACTTTCGCCAAGTTTCATCAAAATTGATGCAGTATACTGTTTGCAGTAAGGTTGCAAAGTCGGAAAAATGACGTTTTAAAAACCTATTCACATGCGATTTTTTCGTCACAATTATCAACTTATTTGTTTAGTTTGTTTACATAGACTAAAAGGACATATGTTGTAGTTTGTGCACACAAAATTTAGTGCAAATTGCTTGAGTGGTTGCGGAGTAATACCTGTTTGAACTGTGAAACTGTGCGTAAACAGTGAAGTACTCACAGCAATAATGATAAATTGTGAAAAATTTAGACGCTTATTTTAAAATCAAAAGAAAATCGAACCTTCATTTTTCTTTTTTCTTATTTGTAGCAAAAAACTGTGCGTCGACACGTTATGTGTGCTTCACAAGCTGGCCAATCTGATATCTGGCTGAATTAGTTGAATTATCATGTCCTTATTGTGTAATGTCTGGCTTACAATCGGTGATTGGTTCAAGATATTAATAGATATTGGTAGTCTACTGTCTGGCAGTACTTATTTAACACAGTATAGCATTGGACTTGTTTCTCAGTGAACGTACAAGTTCAAAGCAAAAAGATCTCTTTTTGCAACCTATGAGCAAAACTGCTTTCGCGACACTACCCCCTTAAGCCAGTACACATTGAAGTGCTTCAATTAGGCCGTGTTTACATTGAACAAAAATGCTGCAGCTTTTTTCAGCTGCTCGAGCAGCTGGAAAAAAGCTGGAGCAGCTGGAAAAAAGCAGGAGGAGCTGAAAAAATGCGGATAAGTATGGCGGTCACTTTAGACTAGCTGCTCCGTTGTCATGACGACGCTGCAGTTCCAGCTTTTTTTCAGCTGCTCCAGCTTTATTCGCTGTTTCTGGCTTTTTTGCAGCTGCCCGAGCAGCTGAAAAAAAGCCGGAAATGGCGGAAAAAAGCTGAAGCTTTTTTTCAGCTGCTCGAGCAGCTGAAAAAAAGCTCAATGTAAACACGGCCTTATATTAAAAATTGTGAAAACACATGCATGTGAGGTTGCAGTGGTAACTGGCAATAAACGAAATTACGTAAAATTACGTAAAATTACGTAAAGTTTTCGTAAGACTTGCAAAAAATTTTCACAGTGACTCAATGTAATGTGCAACTGGGGCCGTATTCTCAAAATTACCTGTAGGGAAAGTTAGGCTAACTTTATCCACAGGTAAGGTGAAGGTAAAGTTAATTCTGTGGGTAAAGGTAAAGTTAAAATTGAAAACAAGCTTAACGTCGACGGTTGAGGTTAGAAATGTGCACAATACATTAACTTTACCTGCGAAACAAGATAAAGCACTTTTCTGGACTGAATCTTAAGGGTAACCTTGGCTATCACATTGCAGTACTGTGCAAAAAAAGTTCCCTCTTCGTCGGCGTACGACGAGCTTCGTCGTTCGCGAAAAGTGACGAACGTTGGCCGGAAAGTGACGAAGCAAAATTTTTGTGTTTATTGCATGCGGAAGTCTATTAGAGTGCCCTGAAGCTAAAAATCATGATTGACACAATTTGTCAACGTCAAATCGCTTCGTCGGCAAAAGGTGACGAACCTTCTCGAAAAGTGACGAACGTTGGCCGGAAAGTGACGAAGCAAAATTGTTGTGTTTATTGCATGCGGAAGTCTATTAGAGTGCCCTGAAGCTAAAAATCATGATTGACACAATTTGTCAACGTCAAATCGCTTCGTCGGCAAAAGGTGACGAACCTTCGCGACAAGTGACGAACGTTGGCCGGAAAGTGACGAAGCAAATTTTTGCCGACGAAGCGATTTGACGTTGACAAATTGTGTCAAACATGATTTTTAGCTTCAGGGCACTCTAATAGACTTCCGCATGCAATAAACACAAAAATTTTGCTTCGTCACTTTCCGGCCAACGTTCGTCACTTTTCGCGAAGGTTCGTCACCTTTTGCCGACGAAGCGATTTGACGTTGACAAATTGTGTCAATCATGATTTTTAGCTTCAGGGCACTCTAATAGACTTCCGCATGCAATAAACACAAAAATTTTGCTTCGTCACTTTCCGGCCAACGTTCGTCACTTTTCGCGAACGACGAAGCTCGTCGTACGCCGACGAAAAGGGAACTTTTTTTGCACAGTACTGCAATGTGATAGCCAAGGTTACCCTTAAGATTAAAAATGTATTTTAACTAGTTTGTACCATTACCGGTAGATTTACCGTTACATTAGGCAGTGGTTAGAAGACTGTCCCCAGATTTTTTTAACTGCACGTGTAAGTACATATGTACCTACATATGTTAAAACCTTGAGAATAGTGCTGTAGAGCAAATATGAGCTAACTAAATTTATGCTGACACAAAAACTAATCCGTCTGCTATATAGTAAGTGAACAAAAATTCAAATACAATTGAAAAAACTAGGAAAACACGAGTTGGTGATATATTAGGTACATGTAAGTTATTAGTGAGGTGAATAGACACGTTTTCTCAAGTCTGTAAGCATTTCTAGCATCAGCTAGCTCAATATGCTAAAACAGGTTGGGCAAGCCGAAGGCAGGGAGTTTGAAGGAAAAAGTTATCTTCAGTAGATGCTATAAGCATTGGGGCGTGCTTAGCTTGTTAGGAAAAAATCACGATGGTGTATGCTTGAAAAAACTTGAAGAAGATCACATTTTCTAACCGAAGGCGAAAGGAAAGTCTAAGTAAAGTTTGCTTGCCAAGTGTGCTAAGGATAACAATTTAATTTCACGGCAGTCCTGAACAAACAGAGACTTTTTAAGTTTGAGAAAACCAAGAGGGGGGCGAAGAATCTAGAAGATTAAGAAAATGTAAAAAAAGTTTAGACCACAATTTTGATAAAATTAGTTACAACATTTTGAGTAGCTTTTCGCAATTTTTTGGAGGGAGGTGTCATGGTAATTTTTATACGGAGATAATAATCCAAGGGGAGCAACCCCTTCCCGTCTATGTCTGTTTCTGAATGAAAAATTATGCACAAAGTCAACCTAACTTTTGATGAAAACGTAGACGCTGAAAACTCTTGAGAATATTTCCTTTTAGTTTTGAAAAAAAGTTGAAATAATGATATATTTCAGAAAGCTAGAAGTGAAAAATAAGCAGAAAATTTCTTATGAATAATTATTACGTTCTGGAATTTTCATTCAAATAAAGTGAGGTTGTCTGAAAGTAACGTTTTTCACCGAAACTTGATTTACAACTTTATTCTTACTTTACCGACATTTTCTAAAGTGATGTAAAGGCAGGGCATAGGACGCGAAAGCTAACCTTTTAAAAAATAACGACTGCGTTAGATCATAATTTTAAAAGTCATAAAACTACAACATATACTTATGTATATTTACCTCTATGAAATGGCTTTTTTGAACAGGCACAAGAACTCACACTTTAGAATCAATAACTTACATAAGCTCTGACAGGTTTAGAGTAGAAAAAATGTCTAGAAGCCGTTCAAAAATTATAATGAATACTATAAAATAAAGAAAAGCGTGTTAGATTAATAACACAGTGGTATCGTCAGGTCGTCAACATTACTTGAGGCACATGCGTCAGGTGATATTGTCAAATTTCAGCAACATACAGTATATTGCAAAAAACAGTTTCCAATTCTTTACTGGTAACGAACATTTGTCACCAGAAAAAGACGAAGCTTTGTCCGAAAGGACCAAGGTTTGTCCTAAAAGACGAAGCTTGGTCCAAAAAGACGAACGTTTGTCCAACAAGACAAAGCTTCGTTACCAAAAAAAGACGAAGGTTTGTCCGAAAGGACCAAGTTTTGTCTTAAAAGACGAAGCTTGGTCCAAAAAGATGAAGGTTTTTGCGAAACGACAAAGCTTCGTTACCAAAAAAGGTCAAACTTTGGTCCAAAAAAACAAAGTTTGTCTTAAAAGACAAGCTCTCGAATAACGTTCTGGTAACAAACCTTCGTTATCAATAAAGACGATTTAAGGTCGATTCATACTTGTCCGTTCAGAGGTCAAAATTGGGAAATATAATATAATCACACCACTTTTTGATTTTGAACACTAATTGTAATTTGTAGCGTGATTATTTCGTAATGTTGACGGCTGAACGGACTGTACGGCTGTAATGTATGAATCTAGCCCTAATGTCATCTGTTGGTATTTTTAACTTCATCACCAAAGTTAATCTAAAGAGGAGTTATACATAATTATGCTTGAGCGATGGATCAAAAAATGCAAGGCGCTTTGCGAAAGTTTTAGAACACAAATGAGCAACAGGACCCTCACGGGATTTTTTTTAACTTTTCCGGCACAATGGACATACGGCTGCAAGTATGAATCGACCCTCAAACAGACACTTCAAGTCTGCGGCAAGAACAAGCGGCCAAATAAACTGACACAAACAGCTCAGCTTTCATTAGATTAGCTTGACAATGCTGGAGCCAAGAAACGGCGTAAATGATGGAATTGGTGGCTGGGCTCTGGAAAACACGCCACAGACTAGGCGGGGTCTAGAGGACAGAATAAAGGCTCGCGGAGTAATTGGATTCACGCTAGATTGGCTAGACATAATGTATGCTCTGGTCAAAGCACTTTTGCCTGGGTTGTTAACTTGTTAGACTGAAAGTGTCTTGGGGCCCATTCCTTAAAAGCACTCCTTGGATTAAAGGAGTCAAGTTAATCTTAGTGCGTCCTTAGATTAAAAGGACTAAAAATTATGCCTGATGGCATTAATAGCCGGACAAAAAAGTGCACAAAACGGTTTAAGTTACCTACCAAAGTTAATTCTACCTAATCAAGTTAACTCATTCATAAAAAATAACTGTTCCTACTAAAATACACCTAAAGGTCTGCATAACTTTTCACATACTTTGAAAATTAAAAAAACTAGGTAGTAACACAAACTCAAATAAATAGCAGGAGTACATAATGTGAAGAGTGTCACTCATTTCCCATTACCTATGTACTCTTGTTGTGAGCTATGACTAATGCATGAGTCAACCGAAAAAGGCGTTAGAACGCACGCAGTACAATCAATCAGAAAAGCTTTGTGGAACATTTACGGCTGCTAGGAAACTATAGCTAATGGACAAAGAATGCACAAAGATAGTCTAAAGCTATTCATACTGATGCTAAATATGTAAAACGTTTGTAAAAAAACTGGTAAGCAAAATCAGCTGTTAAATATTAAACTGATAAGCTGATAACTAATAAGCTTCTAGACCCACCTACATATACCTTCTATAGGTTTTGGGATGTTGATTTACTTAGGTTTAGGTTAGAATAATTGAAAGACGTCGCAGTCACAACACAGCTACAGTGCTAAAAGAGTGACAACAATTAGTAGTTCCGTTGAAAAGATTGGGTTGTACGGCCAGTATTGGAGTAGTTTGAGTGCTGGGGTAGGTGAGTTTGGGGGTGCGGTGGTGCGAGGGCTTGTAGGGGTGCGTGGGTCGCGGGGCTAGCTGCTCGTGGGGCTTAGCGGGGATTCTTCTGTGGTTTGGTGTCGTTTGATGTTTAGGTAGTGTTGTGGGGGATGTGGAGGGTGTTGAGGTGGATGTATAGATAGTTTTGTAATATTTTTTTACTAATTTTTTTTGTATTTTATTTTGGTTTTGTTTTTTGTTGGATTTATGTTTTAGTTTTTTTTGTGTATGTTTTTGATTTATTTTTAGTTATTTCTTTCTTTCTTCCTCTGTTTGTGTTGCTCCCTTGCGAGGGTTCCTGTGTCAAGAGTCTGCTGCCTTTGCTTGTCTGTGGTGATTGCCAGAGGTGGTCGTAGGTGGTTGTTGGCGGCGGAGTGCTGGGTGGAAGGGTGGATGCAGGGGGGCAGTGGGTATTTAGGTGGGTGGTTGGGAGTTTTTTGGTTTGGTGTTTAAAGTTTTTAAGTTTTTGTCTTTTTGGGTAATTAAGTGTTGATTGGTTATGTGTGTATTTGTAAATTTTTTTTTTGGTTTTTTTTGTTTTTTGTTTGGTTGTTTGTGGTATTTTTGTTTTATCTATTTTGTTTTTTTGTTTTATTTGGATATGATTGTTTTGTTTATATTGGTAGTGCGGTAGCTGTAGGTGCAGATTTTGTGGTCGAGAGTTTGCGGATTAGGTGTAGTGTTAGGTGACGTATGTGTGTGTTGAGTATGTTTGTGTGGTGTAAATCTTTCTGTTCATACCTCGTTGGTTGTTTTGTTTGTGCTTTCGCTTCGGGTGCTTTGAGTTATTGTCGAGTGTAATTTTTGGAGTGTTTGTGTTGAAGTTTTTTTTGTGCAGTTCTCAGGTTTTGAGTCTTCTTGCTTGTATCCTTTTGCCCTGCATCCTCGGTTTCGGTGTGTGGATTGTTGTTTTTTGGTTTTTAATTTTGAGTTTTTTTATGTTTTTGTTTTTGGTTTTTGTGTATTGTGGTTTTTCTCTTTTTTCGTTTTATTACTTTTTTTTGATTTTATTGTTTACTTAAATTAATGTTTAATAGAGTCTCTATCTGAGTCAGTCCGTGCATTATTTTGGGGGGGAACGTGGGTGCAGTAGGGTCGTGAGTCTAGCTGGCCTTTGCGTTACCCTAGGTGATACCGTAGAATATCTTGATTGTTTTAGTGCTAGTGTTTATCTGTGGAGGTGTTAGTGGGGGGGGCCGGCTAGAATATAATAATATAAGATGAGTATATGAAACTTTTTTGCAATTTGTGTGGTTTTGTGTTATATAATTATCTTTTTTTGTTTTTTGCTGTGTACTGGTGTGTTTTCAGAGTATCGAGTGTGCGCCCCCCCCCCGTTGTAGTTGATTATTATCTTCTTCTTCTCCTCTTTCTGAGCAGTAATATTTTGTGCGCGCGGGTGGCGGGTAAAAAAGATAGGGGGCGGGCGGGGAGCTAATATTTCTGTGTGTAGTATATCGTGAAGAGCTCGTTCGAACGAGCATACCACTTTAATTTTGGCCGGTACTGTATGTAATTAAGAGGAATTGAGGAGCTTTTGTGTATGAATGCTGGAGAAATTTAGTGCTCGCAGTTGATTCTCATCTTCGAGCCTTGCGAGATTAATTTTTGCTGTGTAGAAGAATTTGGCTAATTGGGGGATGCTCTGTGCAGATATTTTATACAGTTTTACATTTTAATACTAATTTCTTCTGAATAGAATTGTTGTATTTCTTATTGTATAAAATTTCAATGTTTGTGAATACTTTAAATTTGCTTTTTTCTGTGCCCCCCCTCTTCCAGTGTTCCTTTGTCAAGACTCTAGCGAAAATGTGTGTCGGCTTATCGCTTTGATTGTCTGTGGCAAGGAAGGTCAAGTTGAGCTGCTTGCTGCCAGAGTGGGAGTAAAATATGCAGGGGGTCATTACTTTTGGCTGGGTGCTTACATTTTTAGTTTAATTTTTAAGTTAAACTTCTTGCATAATTAGTATTTATGTAATTGTGTATTTGGGACTTTTTAATATTTTAAGTTTGATATGCTATGATCAGCTAATTTGGGTTTTTCTATTCTCTAATGATACTTATTTACAAGACAGAATTCATTAATTGTTAGTACAGATCCGTGGTGGCTAGTTTCCAGATCAAAACACAAGAATTGCAGCATATGTATGTTACATATGTCAGCAACAGGCATTTGATTGAACACTTTTGCAGTTTAAATCTCTTATTCATGCTCAGTAGGTGCTTTTGGATTAGTTCTTCAAAATCTTTGAGTGAATGTAAACTAATTTCTGCAGAAATTTCATTTCAGCATTTAGCACTAAGAATTTTCACCTGCATCCTTCTGTCCTATCACTTCACATAGGGGTCCGTTATTAAAATTTAGATTTAATAACTTTACTTTTCGTTTCAAAATATTGTTGCTTTTCGCTTTTGCGCACTCAATAAGATGTATTTTCTAATAATTCTCTTTCATTTCAAAATTATGATACTACTTGAGTATTTACTGAGCCCCTGCATTCTCAGTTTGGGCATATTGGCAGCAGGCTGGTCAGTAATCTACTGTTGCCTTCTGCTATGCCTGAATAAACTAGCACCTCAAGTCAATATTGTGCTAGTTTTACCATAGACACATAAAGAGGGGGTGCCCGTCTCAAGAAAATACTAAAATATGAATATACGAACAATTTGTACCCATTTGGCCATTTGAAACAAAATTCTTATCTAATTACTTTTTCAGACCTTCTGTAAAATTGTCTGCATACCAAGTATTGAGCGCATCCCCCCTAAAGTTGACTATAAATGTCACTTCGTATTCCTCCTTAAGAGCAAGAAAATTTAACTGCTTGCAAGGCTCTGAGATAAGCTCGAAGGCTTGTGAGCCCTAAAATTTCTCCGAGTATCGCATCCCAAGCTCGTGCTCGACGAGCATACGCTTCAGTTTGGCCGGTACTGCACGACTCTTCGTAATAACATACATAATGATAGTTAGGTACATAAAATGGTGGGCGTTGTACGTACAGTATGTAGTTGTGGTACATAATAAATAACCATAGGTAAAGAAAGGGGTGAGGGTTGTATCTTGTATGTTAGTTTCGGTAAAAATAATGCAAGTTGCTTCATCATAGAAAATAGAAATGCATACAAGTGCACAAGTAAAAACACTATAAACATATAGTGCTTACTGCTTAGTGAAACATAGCGTACTGTAGATTAACTTTACACTACACAAGTTGGTATTACAGCAAATCAATAACTTAATTAACGGATTAATTAATTTGTTAATTAATCAACGAATGTGTAGATACAGTAATCGTATAAATAGCTTACCTCCACATATCGAAGGATACAGAAGCGGGTCGGGGTCTTTTCATGGATGAACTCTTCATTATGGTATTGAACATTCCATACAAATAGGATCAGTCACAAAATAAGGAAGAATATGTTTGTGAAACAATTCGATAGAATCTCACATAGGGCTCGATCCAAAATTGAATTTAGCTAATTAGATTAAATTTGTTTGATTAATGACACTGCTGTAGAATAACTGTAGAATATCAAGCAAGCAGACATTTAGCAGTTTGTTTTTGACTTTATTAAAATTATTGTCACAAAATACAAAATACATACACGTTCATTTGATGCAGCGATAATTAATCAAGTAATAAATTGTTTATTTGCTTTTTATTGTTTAATTCATTATTAAATGGGGCTAATTATTAACCAGATTAACGGGAATTTTAGTTTGAACGAGGTATTTTAATGTGCTGTGTTATTAAACAAATATAATTTAATCTAAATTCGTTAAACGCAATTTCGATTGAGACCCACAGTTTCCATTTCAGATTTTAAAGACGTAATGATTACGTTATAAAAACTGGTCAATCTAAAAGAGCCAATACAAAGATAGGTTTAATTAAATTTCCTAAGTAGATGATTAAAAAATAAAACGTCAAAAGTATGGTATTTACTTGATATTTCAAATTTAGTAAGTTCTCAACGTGAATAATGTTTTCACAAACCAATATTCAGACAACACCTTTTATAATGGCACCATATATGCAACCATTTGTGACCAAAAAAAGCAGCGAAAGGTAGCTTGCTAAATTCATTGTGTAGCTAAATGCAGTTTCTAATCCTGTTTTTATGCTATTCAAGTTTCCACTTGCCGTTCCGTGAAAACCTGTCATCGAAAAAGCTTTGACGGTCTCTTTATTGGGTAGTTTTTAAAATGTATACCTAATGTACATTATGCACCTATTTTGTAGCCGATTTGGTGAGATAAAAGTCTCCTACAAATAGAAATTGAATTGTAACACAAATTACAGAATTTACGGTAATGCTTTTTGGCAAAAAAGTTTCTTCTGAATGCTGCATTTAAAGTTTCTGCAAGCTGGTTCAGTATTTGCATTCACAATTGAGTCGTTAAAACACTTGACCATTTCGTGAAGTAATTAGCTAGAAACTTGCTAAACGCTAAATATGTCATTATCTGCGCTTAGTCTGCACTGTACAAAGATTATGTAATAAAAAAATACAATCATAAGCTAAAAATGTGTATATTTCATTCAAACATTTCTGTGAGAAAAAAATAAATCTGTTTTGAAAGCTTTTAAGCTTTTTTGGCAGCGTAATATAACACCAACACTCAACAGTATTTTATTTACTTGTCTGAGGCAAAAATTCACAACGTTAGCATTATTGTTATCACAGGTATTCTTCATTGTGGCGTGATTATTTCGTAACTTTGCCGGCTGAACGGGCGGGGTTTTGTAAGTATGAATCGACTATCGACCTTATGCGAGTCTTCGGGTGCGTAATGTAGAACATTGGAAGACACTCTGTTAATTTTTGCAGTCTCATAAGATGTCACAGTCCTTTGATTATATACTCTTTGTGATTAGCACCTATTTATTTATCCGCTTAAAAAATCAGCTACCTCAGAATATCACAAGTTGAAAAGGTTGGGGGACAGCACAAATAGAAGAATGCGGAAGCAAAAAATATCTGCACAATTTAACCATGAAATATTACTGTCACATTTTCCAAAAAAGGTCAAAAACATAAAAAAGACAGCTCATTCACGCTGAAAGCCAAAAAGCAACTTGGGAATTTTTTAAGAAAATGGCAATTTATCCATTTTTCTAAAAACAACCTATTTATCTTGTCAACTATTGCCATTTTGTCTTTATTTTCTTCAAAGCATGCGAAAAACTTTTCAAGCCTGACCAAAAAAGTTTTCAGTTTAGTAAAATGCAGATCTTTTTTTCAGGGTAGTTTTCACTGGTACAGCATGGAAAAGGACAATTTCTCGCTAAACGAGTTTTTTTACCGAAAATATTTTTTGCTTTTACTTGACCGTCGAATTAAAATTGAATTCGGTATGCTAAACAGTCAATTGTCAGTATTTTTTCATTTTTATTTAAGACAACTTGCCACATGACACTGAGAAGCTTAAAAAACGATAGCCTAACTTTACAAAAAAACATAAAAAAACAAAAAACTTTTTGAATCGGAGCGCAACCCTTGCAGCACCAATTAACCCAAATCATACTAAAAACTCAACGGAACAGGCACAAAAGGGCATTAGGCAGGCTTTGAATAAATTAAGGCTGAGGTAAAAACGGAAATCTATTGACTAGAGCAAAAAGTGACAGGTAGGTTAGAAAAGCACTAATTAGTGCCGAAGTAATATGGAATAATGAGACAAGCTAAGCATTGAAGTACTCGGGTTTTCTAGGCTTAGGAGTTATTAAAGAGATTAGGCTTCCAGGAAAACAAGATTGTTTTATTCGTCACACCAATTTTGGCCTTGTCCTTGTCCTCGTCTTATTAAAAGGAAAAGTGTGAACCGGGCCAAACCTTTCCTTACTCATGAATTAAACCCTTACGTTTTCGACTTCAACTTCATCAGTTTGCGTAATCACGTAAAACTTGACTTTTTGTCATCAAGATTATATAAATATGTAACGTGTCAACATTTTCGGAACCATGTTCTCATTTTTATCAAGAATACTAATATTTTGTCCTTAAGCCCGGTTCATGCCTGTCCTTCTGGTCTCAGGGATGTAAAAAAGAACAATTTTCGGTCAGCTGGTGTGAAAGCATCATCAAATCCTGTAGTCTACTTTTTTGTATACAAACTGCACTTGACCTTGTCATTCTTCAGGCAAAAAGTTGGCTCATTTGGCCAAATAATTTTTTTTGAGTTGCTTAAGGACAGAGCAATAGGGACCAGCATCAGACCAATAGCCTTAGGCCCAATTTTTCGAAAAAAATGGTCTTCGTTTAAGTTCCCTGTTTTTAGAAAACCTGCGTGTAAGTTCTCTGTTTAAATGTTCACCGTTCAAGGCTTCTGTTTAAATGTTCGCCGTGTTTAAAACGGAGAACTTCTAAACTGAGACGGAGAACTTAAACGGAGAACTTTTTTTTCGAAAAAATGGGCCCAGGCTTTGTCTGCTCCCTATTGTGTACTCTTAACGTCTTATCAAACATTAAATAACTTGAAAACTCAAAAAATACTTCAAAAATTTAAAACTGCGAATTTCATAAATGGGCTCAATGGGTGGTTTGAGCGACAAAATCTGTGACAGTTTTGCTTGAACTAAACCCAGTCCAATTTAGCGGAAGTTAAATGAGTCTTTTTCATTTTAAATGCGCGGGAAAAGTTCAAAAAAAGGCGACA
>JASANF010002846.1:0-11111 GCA_030248245.1 Trissonchulus sp. WLG1_4 | reverse complement strand
AAAATTTGGCCGAAAAGCCCCCACCCCAAATTTTTGACCCCGTTCAAATGCGATGCATTCGAATATTGTTTGTGTTTCAGAAAAGAGAGTCTTTGAGTGTGGCAGAGCGTCGGCTAGACCCGAGGAGTATCACAACTGGAGCAAGGAACAGGTGCTGAGTGCCGTTCTGCCAAAAGGGCTCGCCGCCGTCACCAGCTACACCCATGTGGGTCATATTTTGCACCTAAACCTACGCGAACACCTACTGCCTTACAACTATGTCATAGGTGCGTATGTACTGTGTTTACTGATCTAAACAAAAGTATATGCAGTATTATTATAACTAAACATTGCTTGCGGTGTTCTTGAGTGCCCCCCCTCTAGAACATAAGCTCAAGTATGTCAAATCTTCATGTAACCTCCACACTTAACCCCAATTTACTTTGCAAGCAACTGCCATGACTAACCAATCCAACCTCAAAATCTAATAACGGGTAGCCAAAAAATTGGGCTTCATGCCCTTTGCTCGCTGAGCAAAGTGGCAAGCACAACCCTTAGCCCAGATGCAGCTTTCGCTAAGGAGGGGGCTAAGGGGCTAGGCTACATTCATATAGGCTGACCGAAAATTTCTTGTCCTTGTTGTCGTGTTGAATGTTTTCAAGGACAAGTAATGAAGCGCAATTCGGTTGTTATTTCTTGTCAAATTTTATTTGTTAGTTCACGTAACTTTGAGTTTATCATTTCAAGTGATTTTTTTTTACCACAGTATCAATTCCAAACGTTCAAAAAAATTTGCCATTTTGTTTGTAAGTTACTTATTTAGGATAATCACAGCATGTTTTACCATAAATGTTGTGAATGCGCAAACTGAAGAATCTGAGATATTTTTTCATATTTTCAGGTGAAGTATTGTTGGATAAACTGGAAAAATGTCGAACTGTCATTCATAAAGCTGTGGAAATCGATTCGACGTTTCGCAATTTTCAGAAACAGCTCTTAGCTGGTAAGACGACTAAATTCCATCGTATTGCTTTACTTTAGTTTGCACATCCCCAAAACGGCTGAAATGCTACTTGATGTCTTGACTGTCGGTTTAATCCAAATGTATATACGCAAAGTTTAGCGCGCTGACTAAATAGTATAACTTTTTACATTATTATATAGCTATTGATGCGCATAGTTTTTTTTATCACTGGTCGAGTTTTTTTACAAAACTGAATTAGATTACAATTAATTTTCTTAATCCACTAAATTGAAGTTAATCTACTCCGCTTAATCTGATTTTGTGCTAGGCGAGCCGGACTACGTGGTAGACGCACGAGAGGGCAAGCATGTATATCGACTGGACTATTCGCGTGTCTACTGGAATCCTAGGCTTAGCACGGAACGCGAACGCCTTGTCCGCACATTCCTGCCCGGTTCCACTGTTTACGATGTCTGTTGTGGTTGGTGTTTTTTATTTTATTTTTTGCATTTGAGTTATGTTTTTTGTATAGGGTCTTATGTGTGCTGTTTGTGTGTACTATATATTATATCCATATACTTTTTGCGAAATGAAGCGCCAAATCAGGATGCAAGTTCACGATATTAGAATATATGCGGTTAAGTTTATTTTGGCTTAATAGTTTGGTCTCGTGCAGAAATGGGATTTTTATTGTTATTTGACTCTGATTTTAACCATTGCTAAAAACAGAATATATATAATTTTTATAGTTTTTATCTTAGTGAGACATTTGTTGCGGATAAGGTGATTTTGATTCTGAATAAAACTAGTCTAATCCTAGGTTAATGAGACTAGTTTATTCTTATTCCGAATAGAGTGGTTTATTCCGAATACGATTAGTTTAATCCTAATGCGTTTAGTTTATTCTGAATATAACAAGTTTAATCCGAATGAAGCTCGTGTGGTGACACGACGTTTTTCTTTGCTTTTTGTATCAAATGTGCTTTTTAGGCGTTGGTCCTTTCTCCATCCCGGCAGCAAAAAATGGCTGTCGTGTGCTGTGCAATGATTTAAACCCAGAATGCATTGACTGGCTCCGAAAAAATGTCTCCCTGAACAAATGCCAGCTGACTGAAATTCAAAATGTTGACGCGGGCCTGTTCATTTCCAGGGATATTCGAAACGACCTGATCCGAAGAACTCGCGAAATGACGCCTGAAAGCGCCTCTAAGGCGAATTATTTTGAGTCGCACGTGATTCTGAACTTACCCGCTATTGCTGTGCATTTTTTGCACCATTTCTGGTCAATGCTGGCTTCGACCAAGGACCAGGTGGATTCGAAATTGACCGAAAATCTGTGGATCCATTGTTATTGTTTCACGAAAGATATGTCGGATCCGAAAAATAGCGCTCTTCGGCTGGTCGGAGCTAATCTATGGTATCCGCTGACGCTGAAGCTGGCGTCAGTTCACACGGTTCGCGATGTTGCTCCGAATAAACTTATGATGAGAGTCAGTTTTCGTTTGCCACCGGAGGTTTTGTTTTATGATCCAGAAAAGAAGGATTTGGATTTTTGGCGAAACAAATGTGTCAAGTGGACTGATGATACTGAAACTATGGGTAGGTTTATTTTAGTTTTTATGGTTTCAATTTATTTCTTATAATAATAGTTAAAATTTAAATTTAAAAATAAAGTTTAATTTTATAAGTAACATTCTCTACCGAAGAACTACCAAGTATGATTTAGACCTTGAGAAAACGTGGTTAGTGATTACCAGTATATAAGTCTCTTGTGCGTATGTGTTCTTGACTTGTTATGCTGAAATAATATGCGACTTTTGATTCGATGTGGAATTACGACTTTTTAATTTAACTTTGATTTTATTATGGTAATTTTAGTAATTATTAGCTATTTGTTGTTGTTTAGAAAACGATGCTGAAACCGAAATGTCTTCTCCGGCCGAAAAACGAAGTAAACTATCTCAATAATTTGAATTTTTTTAATTTTTATTTGTTGCGTTATTGCGCTTTGAACTTTTTAAATTTTTATTTGTTGCGTTATTGTGCTTTTGTAAGCATATTGTTAATATCATGATTTATACTGTGCGATTAAAAAAACGTTTTCGTTGAGAGGTGTTTTTTGATCGTGATAATCGTTGAACACTGAGAGAAAACAAACGGCGTGATTTTAGCAGCTGCTCGCTGGACTCTTACGTGATGGCAGAAATTTGTTCTTTTCCTAATGAAACCACAATGGCTGGGATTCACAAAAGGTGTTTAACTTCCGTCTTGGTCTCTAAACGGTTCATTTTGATTAAAATAGAACATCGTAATGAAAAATTGTGTATTTCATACGATTATGTGCTTGACTGTGACTGGGTTTAATTAAGATAAACGCTCTTTGTGTAATATCTTAAACTCAATCGTTGGGATTCACAAAGCTTGTTTAACTTACAACTCCGTCTAATTCGAACACGTGATCGTATGAAATACACCTAAAATGTTTCATTACGATGTTCTGTTTCATTTTAAAAGAACGTTTCAGACAGAGTATAAAAGTTAAACACTTTTTCTGAATCCCAGCCAATACATAGTGTTTTCCTTTGGCTGAGTGTTCAACACATTCGGGTCAATCTGTAGATAGTAGCAAGAGTACATAATAGGAAGAGTATGACACTCTTCCTATTATGCCTAGCAGCGCGCGTCCAATGCGCAGCGCGAAATAGGCCTTTTATGTACGGTTTTGAGGGGGGGGTACCCCCCCCTCAACTGAAGACCCCGTACTCAACTGAGGGGGGGGTACCCCCTACTCAGTTCGATACCCCGTGCTCAACTGAGGGGGGGGGTACCCCCCCCTCAACTCAGCACCCCGTCTTCAGTTGAGGGGGGGTCCCCCTCATTCAAGACACTGACAAAGTCTTTGCGCTACCCCCCCCTCAGTTCAGTACCCCGTCTTCAGTTGAGGGGGGGTACCCCCCTCAGTTCAGCACATCAACAAAAGTCCTTGTCAGTGTCTTGAAATGAGGGGGGGTACCCCCCCTCAACTGAAGACGGGGTACTGAGTTGAGGGGGGGGTACCCCCCCCTCAGTTGAGCACGGGGTCTTCAGTTGAGGGGGGGGTACCCCCCCCTCAAAACCGTACATAAACGGGCTATTTCGCGTTGCGCATTGGACGCACGCCCGTAGGCATAATAGGAAGAGTGTCATACTCTTCCTATTATGTACTCTTGATAGTAGTAATAGATGTTATGAACAAAAGTGTCAGTCTATTTAGTTTATACTTAGCGAGAGCACTTAGCCATAGAATCTGGCATATTTTTAGGCAAAATTTTATGAGGGGGGCAAATTCACGATAAAACACTATTTTAGGCAAAAAAATGGTATACGTTGAATGTTACGTTACGTCATTACACTGCGCTGATACTAATTTAGCAAAAAAATACTTAAAAACCGAGCTGGGGTGGGGGCACCCTATCTAAAATGGGAAGGCGCCCCTCCACTAAAAATATGCCAGCGAGTAGGTACTGTAGAGTGAAATGAATGTTTATGTACTCTTGAATTCTTGATACTATTTAGGTACTTATTATATACTTGTTCAATATCTGGCAACAGACGTGGACTATTTATGAATAGGCAAATTGATATAACAAACAAGTACTTAAGCATAATGTATCACTGGATAATACTTGTCCATAAAATGCAGTTTCGACTAAGGCATACTGTTGATTCATGCTTACGGCCGTTAACAGATTAATTAGTGATAATGGTTTGCACTAAACATAAACTGTAGCTAATCGTGATTGGATTTAAGTCGTAATTTTGATATCTGAACAAAAATACGGCTGTAAGTATGAATTGACCAAGTTTAGACTGCCTACAGTAATTTATTGTAAGGCTCGATTCATACTTTCGTCCGTATGTCCGTTCAGCCGGCAGAATGACGTCACTAACAATCTAGTGCAGTGGATCATATGACGTCATTATTTCGTCATTTTGTCGGCTGAACAGACATACGGCTGTAAGTATGAATCGAGCCTAATCTATGTATTGATTGTAACACTGGGTTACATGGGGGGACAAGTACGCCCACGGTTATTGAGTTGAAAGACTACAAAGTTTCTTGAGAAGTGCTAGAAGCGCCTGATTTCTTATTGTTTTTTTGAGAAAAGCATAAAGTCTCAGATATTTGACAGAAGGCTTCGGGATAGTGATATAAATGACCCACGGGGGTTCCGTAGTCGGAAGTAGAAGTTTCATCTCGGCTTTTAATAAGGCCCCCCACGTAGAGTTTATAGACGAGGTAAGCTAGACCAAGTATAGCCAAGAGTATGACCAAAATTACAGCCGCGATTCCGGCTATAAATTGGGGTTTGTGGATGCAAAACTGTTCAGGAATCGAATTGGCTAGAAAATTCGTGGGGTTTTCGGGGTCTAGAATGTGGGGGTAGCCTGTTACAAGATTTGCGTCTAGATTCGACTGCTGTTGAGACGCCGTTAGCGTATCAAATCGCGTCAAAGCCGGGGCAACTTCGAACCCAGATTCGATTCGGATCACGTGATTCTCATCCTTTTCCTCCTGATCGCTGATTGGCTGGAACTCCTTATACCGTCTTTCGCGACTTGGGTTGCAGCTTTGCTCTGTGGGACAACTTTGACTCCGACAAATATGGAGGTTGCACATGATGTTCACTCGATTGCTAGTCGGGAAGGCCCAGGTTTTGATATTGTTGAAAATCAGCTTATCTGGACTAGCTGAATTGTGGGTCTGGAAATTAGACCAGACGCTACTGTCCAGGGGCTGGAGGGTGCAGCCTTGATCGTCGCTTAGCTGGATCTGGGATGTTCCATCCGTGGCCCAACATCGTCCCACCCTCCCATCCACGTTTTGCAAATTTTTCAGCTGGATCACGTAGGAAATGGGATCGCCCACTCTGAAAGAATTTGAACAATTAATGTATTGTGGTGTGAAGTAAGATAGGCCCGTTTGAGTATATACTTAAAGGGTTTAACGACAGCAATGGTATGGCTCTGTAGTAGGGATGTTTTCAGTTATCGAAATCTTAATCAGTTCAGTTAATCAGTTAACTGATTAGGTTAAAATTAAATCAGTTCAGTTATCAGTTAATTTTGCAAAATTTTAATCAGTTCAGTTACAGTTAAGTTAACTTAACTGTAACTGATAACTTTAACTGAAAATATTTTCAGTTATTTCTTTAAAAATGCTGGTTTCTTTTTCCACTAATCCCGATATTTGCTAAAGTTTTCACGTAGTTTCTACTAAATTATAACTTAATTAACTTCTAATTATTAACTATTATTTGAATCTACTCAAAACAAAAAACCTCTTGTCAACATGGGATCAAACATTTATTTCAAAACGAAAACTTTAAACTTCTGTAACAACTGCCAAGTTGCAACTGTAAATGACATGAACTCTTGGAAGAATGGGTGCAAAGCAATGCCCAGAATAGAATAAAACATAAAACAATGAATCAAATAAAATAACAGGCAGAACCTTAAGTGGTTCTAAACTGGAAATTCAAGTCTGATCATTCATTTAATTGGCGTTTTGTCCTTTCAATGCTTTTAGCGACAATTCTACAGAGTCAAAAAACTTAAAAATCATTGCAAAAAGAAAACAAGCAGAACGCCACAAAGGATTTTATGCATGTTTCGACGCATAACTGAAAATGATTTTCAGTTATTGCATGTAACTGAAAAGAATATCAGTTAACTGATTTCAATCAGTTTTTTACAACCGAAGCAGTTCAGTTACAGTTAAGTTAACTGCTTTTAGGAACTATGCAGTTAAGTTATCAGTTTTTAACTGCTTTTCAAAATCAGAGCAGTTCAGTTATCAGTTATTATCAGTTAACTGTAACTGCTTAACTTTAACTGAAAATGAATCAGTTAGCAGTTAACTGAAAACATCCCTACTCTGTAGCTCAGGTGGCTGGGGGGCTCGTCTGCCGATCCAGAGATCATGGTTCGAATCCACCCTCTGTCATTACGATGCTGATGCAGTCTTTGTTTTTTTAAGAATCCCCCCTCACTTTCTTGACAGTGGAGTGTAGAATTTAAGGACTGGCGGCCTTGATGTACCTATTATTGAGAGTGGTTCCGAAAGAAAGTCATTAAAAAATACTAAAATCACGCGATTACAATTATTAAAATTACTAAAATCGGGCATGTCGCTGACTGATCTGAAAGTGTAAAACGGTGTGTTTAGTATAAATTCGCGAACAAATATGACCAAGAGTACATGATAAGAACACTTTTAGGAAGTAAAGACGAATAGAACTGGGGCTTAAGTAACTTTATGTCTTTTTGAGCTAAAACTTGTAGGGTGGATTTCACAAAGGTGGTTTTACGTACGTTTTTATATGATTTGCACATAATTTCATTTCGAAATATCGCTTGATTGGTTACGAATATCGTAGAATTTCTTAAACAATTGGTTTAGCTCTTAATCTCTAGACTAGGAGTCCTTAAAACTTCTTCACATCACCAAGGCCAATCTTACGTGAGTGGTCGATTGACAGGAGTGCCAAAGGGACCGCGACCAAACTGCACCTGCACCGTATAGTCCAACGGAATGTTGGGGTTAGCGTTGGTCACCACTTCTGTAGAGGCGAAGGTCCCGGCTACCGTAATCCCGCCCAGGGTTACGGTAAATTGGTCTGGGAAATTGCCACTGTCGCCAGCCAGTCTGGGGTGACAGCTGACCACATACTTGTGATCGGTGGATTCTAAGATACGCGGATCGCGTTGGACTATGATTGTGTTACGACGGATTCCTGGAAGTAGGTAGAATTAAAATTGAAGTATTCTAATGAATTTATTATTCCGCCTGAAGGCGGAATTATTAGAATCGTAACCTCGTATGAAATGCATGCAAAACAATTCTGTACGTAAATATTGCCATATGTTTTGCACTGTGCTAACGTATAGAAATAAGCGTGTTCCAACCGTGGGGGGCATTACCAGAAAAATAGACCTAAAACATATGCCAAACAAGCTAAATTTCATACACCAAAAAAAAGCTTAAACTTTTGGCAAAATTAAAATTCTGCCCCTCCCATCTGGTTTTTAATTATCTAATTTTGCTATATGTTTCCCCCCTTGGATGTCGGTAGTCTGGACACTGTCTGATTGGTTGTTACCATTCAGCCACAGCCAATCAGCATCTAATGTGAGATCACGATAACATTTCAAACTTCACAGAAAACGGAACACATTCAGGAAAATTTTATCTCTATTTATTAGCCTATACATAAGTTATTAAATGGTGCATTTTAACAGTGAATAAAGTTGGTTTTAATTTGAAGTTAAAATTTTGAATAAAATGCTGTTTTATTTGTGGCTACCTAAGTTAAGGTAATCTTTCGTGAAAGGTAAGTGGTGCAGTGGTCAGTGTCATTGCTTCGTAAACCGTTTATAGCTGGTTTGACTCTCAGTCCTGATATTACCTGTGTATATATTTGAGTTTCGCGAAAGTTTTTTCAGTAAATTCATTTTTATTTTTATGTAAAATATAACTCTCTACAAAGGAATCTTACTCCTTTAAGCAGTCTACTTGTTTATTTGTAACTAATTAATAAGTTTTTGAAAGTATCATGTTATAACGTTTGGTTATAATTGTATTATTGTAGGAGGTATGTACGGTGACTTAATTAGAGTTAGCCAGCATAGACCATTTTGCTTTCAAACGTCAGGTTCAGTTATCAACCAGGCTTTATTTCCCAAAATTTTCGAAGTTTTTGGGCAAAACTGTCGAAAATGTATTTCCAATTTTAGCCGAAGGTTGTGATAGTAGGGGCTCGATTTATATACAGCCGTATACCGTATACCTAGCCGGCAAACATTACAAAGAAGTCACGCCACTAATAGGAGTATAAGATCAGTCTGTCGCGTGATATTTTTGTAATTTTACCGGATGGACGGACATACGGCTGTAAGTATGAATCGAGGCTTGAAATATTTCCGCATGGCATATCCTATGCATCTTGCAAGCCATTATGTCATATAGCCTATATGTGAATATATCATACCAGTGGACAAGTTTTCCGACAAACATCGATCCAAGGGTATGGTAATATTGTAGAAAGTACTGGGAAATATTCGACCATCGATATAGAGACACCCGGGGTCCCCGAAAGTGCCCTCAGTGTAAACCACCCCTCGAAATGGGGCCTGGAATGTGACTGTGAAATAGATGAATCGTTCGTCGCAGATTGCTGCTTTCTGGATCACCGCGTTGAAAGAGGATTGAGCCAGCGCCACGGAACCCAACAGCTCGATCTGAAACAGTTTACAGGAATAAATAAGCCTACCTAGGAATAATTAAGCGTGAGACTACGGACGAATCTGACTGGCTGAATCCTTATTTCTTATTTCGGTAGCTTGAACCGACAAATCAGTATTAAGGAGTCGACATATGGCTGATGATCAGAAACAACTATTAGATTGTTTTAACGTCAATTACTTAATAATTAATTGCTTAATAAATACTTATTTTAATGTTCATTCAGCCAAATGATAGGGCTGAGTTATTTGCTATGTATATGAACGGCGTAAGTTTATCAGCCAAAGCCTGGTTCATGCTGGTGCTTGTTTTAGTTCCTGTTGTTTTGTCCCTAAGAAATTCTGGTTGGTTAAAGTTGTCCTTTTTTGAAATTTGTCGTTTTCCCTGTGCCTATGTCCTTAAGGACAAGTATGAACCGGGTTTCAACTGACATGAATGCAGTTTTAAGGTCGATTCATACTTGCACCCATATTTTTCCAGTCGGCAAAATTATGAAAAAAGCCATGCCACATACGTATCTCGCATGGCGTGACTTGATTGCAATGTTGTCCAATGAACGGGCAATAAATATAAATATAAAATATAAATATAAATCAAGCATTAGCATTATTCTAGGGACTATAGTTAGTGAATTAATATAATATAACTTACAAGAAGTAGACGATAGTAAGTTGCAAGAGTGATCATCTTCCATAATGTTACGATAGCATTACAATTAATTAATTAAGTACAGTTTTACTAGTATATATAATAGATACCGTAGGAAAATCACATTCTATCATACGTTATATATCTAATCAATAATTGTTACCTGAAAATATATTAAAAAGCAGTTTGTTTTAAGTTTCAAGACGTATGTAACGTTGTTTTTTCAGAAAATAGAAAACTGAAGCCAGCCGTTGAAATTTAGCTATTTTGGTTTTAAAAAAGACGAAACAGATGACAGTTTATGTACAAGTAAAAAACAATCAAAAATATATCGCCAGATTAAAATGCCGGATTAAACGGCTTATGCTGTAAATTTCGGGATTACCTCAAAAATATACAAGAAATTGGGGACAGGTTAGGTAATTGCCACTCACCTAGATTTCTTAAAAGTTTCAAAAAAGTTCGACAAAGTTCAAATCTTTCATAAAACTCACAAGTCACTGTAATTTACTACTCATCGTATTGTTAGTAACTTTTTAAAGGATACAGTACATTGTACAATATTTCTTTTTAAAGCAAGAAGTCTAAAATCTGCACAATTTCCAAGAGTGTGAATATGAAATTTTTCTATTCAGATTCAAAATTTTGACATGTCAAATTTGAAATTTAGAAATTTTTTCTACTGGATAACTTTGTATTCAAAAGTTAATTTATACTTAGACTATAACTGTATGTCCATTCTAACGGTGAAATAATGAATTCTCATGCTATATATGTAACGCAGAGTTTGTTTTTTTGTAAATTTGCTGAATGACTGTTAGTATGGATCAACACTTGAGGCCGGTTCACAGTAGGCCAAATAAGAAATGATATTTAACTATTCAAGTGCCCCTGGAAAACACTTTTTATCGCTTTTTAGAGCCGATGGGCTCAGCTCAGATTCAAGCGTAACTTTGGAGCCTGATGGCTTGATGCAGCGGGATGCTTAACATGCTGATGCACTGTTTTGTGTACGTACTACGCAGTTAGAATAGATAAGCTAGGTATAACGTAGAGTAAGGTCGCAGTGTTAGCCTACAGTAAGTGTGGAATAGAACTCATTTATTTAAACCTGAAAGGTAGACACCGGGGAAGGAACCTTGCCCCTTTTGAGGCCTACATACATTGTTGATTTGAACCTAACAGCATAACACATATAGGTAGGTACATGTATGAGAGGAGGATGAGGGATCCCTT
>JASANF010002845.1:0-19072 GCA_030248245.1 Trissonchulus sp. WLG1_4 | reverse complement strand
TATATTTCGCAGGAGATTACTGAAATTAGTGGTGAGGATGTAGCAGATTCTGGGCAATTGACGGACGATGAGTTGTTGGCAATGGTTAGTTGACTGATATTTTACTATAGAATTGTTGTTGTTGGACATATTACGTTTTTCAAGTTAGATTTGTCAAATTTTTGTTGCTTGTAAATAGTGATGTGTAGTTGTAAGTGTAGTCTGTGAATTAGAAATTTATTACTTTATCAATATGTCAGCTGACTTCTTGAAATGTAGTGTATATTTAAAGTATATTAGGGTTTAATTTTTGTGGATGTATGAACTTTACATTGTGCTTTCATTAGCCAAAATAATGGTTATTTGAAAAAACTAAAAAATTGGTTACGAATATTGACATGAAATAATAATTATAAGGCATTATAATGTTTTAGTTTTTGGTGTGTTTTGTTGTTGCAAATTAGTTTTGCTATTTTTAAAATTATATTTTGTAAATTTTTTAAAATATTTTATAGTTTTAATTATTATTAATTATTCAGTATTATTATAATATATATTAAAAAGTATTTGAAATTATAAATAATTAATCGTTGTACGTTTGTATTAATCAATGATAATCAAATAATAGTGATTATGTTAATATAGGAAGAGGTTTGGTTGTATATTTTTCAGCATAATCCTGAAATTGATGATGAAGATATATCACATTCTGAGCAACTGCCTGACGAGGAGATGTTGACAATGGTTAGTTTATTTAGGTTATATAGTTTAATTATTTTTTTAGATATTTCCGTTTTGAAATGTAGACTTTTCAAATTATGATGTTTGCAAATAGTAATTGATGTATATTTTTTGACGAAATACATATGTGAAAGTATTGTTGCTAATATTATAATTTAAGAGTTTTTACACATAAGTAGTTTATTTAGTTTTTATATTTATTATTATTATTTTTAGGATGTTTCCGAGTCAAGTGGTGTGGAAGTGCCAACTATAGAACAAGTGAGCGCCATGGAGTCATTGTCAATGGTTGGTTTTATTTTTTAAAATGTTTTTGTATTATTTTTTATTTATTTATAATTAATTTTTTTATTATTGTGGTCTTTTCGTGTATCTATGGTTGGTTTTTTGTGGTTGAATTTTATTTATGGTGTATATTTGATTCTTTTTTATGTGTTCAGAAGTGGTTTGTACAATTAATAGTTGAGGTGTGCTAGTGAATTTTAGTGTAGTTTTGGTTTAAAAATAATATGATGAATGGAATATTGTTGTTTTAGTTTATTGAATGAGTATGTTGTTAATATTGATATGGTTTTCAGATTTTTTTATAATATATTAATTTCTGTTTTGGTAGGGAGTGTATTTTCTAATTTTTTAAGTACAATTAATGGTAACTAAACTAGTGTGTTTAATTTTCTTAGATTTTTATTTATTATTAATTTATTCTAATTGGAATAAGAATTTAGGTACAGAATTTATATGGTTATTATTTTTTAGCGTGAGAATGAATGGATGAGCAGTGATGTGGTCCCAGTTAAGAAGAAAAAAATAAGTGATGAAATTCGGAAAGTGAGATATTAATATGTATTTTTTTATTGTCATGCAAATTCGTATTTGATGAGATATAGGTAGTCTTATTGTTTATTTTTTCCTGTTGTATTTGCGGTTAATTACTACTAGTAGATTAAAATTTTCGAAAATTATTACATATGATTTTAATTAATATATTTATTATTTAGTTATATTCATAATATTTATTATTATTACAAGTTTAGTGCGCAGGGTACGTCAGGGTCCAGGGTAAACAGAAAGCAAATACGCGGATCACCAAAAACACAAAAGTTCGAATAAATTTCTGATGAACAAATATCTGGACATTAAGTCCGTTAGTATAAAATTCAAATACTTCCATTGTGTTCAAAAAATGCTAAGTTAAAAATTTTAAAATAGAAACCCCCGGCTGGACTCGAACCAGCGACCAGAGGGGTCAAACCCCACGATGCTAACCACTACACCACGGGGGTTACGACAATGGTAAGTTAAAATCATTTCAAGTTATTTTGTTTGTTTTATTTAACACTATGGACTGGGTCCAAAAATTAATTACAATTAAAATTAATTTCCATAAAAAGAATTAAGCTTAGGAGTTAACCGAAAAATGATAAGCAGGTTATGAGCTTTCGTTTGGTATATTTGAAACTGGGTTTGGTACATTAAAAACTGGATTATTATATTTATCGTTATGCTTAGGATAGTTTATATCCTATTAATTATATATTCATTTTTTATTTCTTATTTTTTATATTGGTATTAATTACAATTAATAATTGGGTTATTCTTTTTTTGGGGGGGGGAAAAAAAGTTGGAAAAGGGGGGGGTGCGGGTTTGGAAGAGAAACGTGTAACATTCGAAAATATAGTAAGTTCAATTTTATTTTTGTATATGCGTTTTATTCTGTAGTGCTTACATATTATTTATTTTTTATACTTTTAGTGTGTATTAATAAAAGAAAGAGTATATGTTTGTCATTATTACTACTATTATAAGGATAGTTTTTATTTGATATTTTTTCAAGGTTTTTTAAGATTTTTATGTAGTTTTTAGTGTTATGGTTAAAGTAAATTAAATATGTATTCAATTTTGTGTTCTTTTAGTATCGTATTAATAAGCCAAAGGGTATTTTTTATTATTGTAAAAGTGTTTTTGTTTATTTCAGATCTTTATGTTGATAGTTTATACAGTTTAGCATGTTTTTAATTTGATATTCTTATAAAGTTCATTTATTATATGTTTTTAAGTATATTTCATATATTTTTAGAGCGATGCTGAATCGATGAGACGGGTATTGCATTTGACGAATCCGGATTCTGAGACGTGTTATGTGAATTCTGTGATTCAGGCGATTGACCACATTCCAGGGATTTTTGAAAAATTATTCGATGTGTATTCAGAGCAGGGAACCTCGTTGGAAAATGTTGTGACTATCCAGGAACTTTTGAAAATTCTGTCTCATGGTAGATCCGGCTTGGCGACTGCTAGGGATTGTTTATTCAAACTTTTCCAACTCTTGGACAACAAGACTGCTCTGAATTTTTACACAAATTGTTACAACAGTTGCCACTTTGCATCAAAGATTCATTTGATTTTGAAGTGCAGGAGTGGAAACATTGTAACTTCTGCAATTCACGAAATATTATAGCTGTTAATTCACATAATCATGTGACTTTGCCTTCGTTCCCTAATCGTAGTCGAGTCAATTTTAATAACGTTTTGGCGGCGAAATTCGCGGAGGAGTCTGGCGATTTAATTGCTGCCTGTCAAGACTGCAAGCGTGAAAAAGCATGCCAAATTTACAGTGTGTACGATTTTGACAATAATCAAGTTTTGGTTATTGTTCGCAATTTGTTTTTTTCGAATGTAGAAACCGGTATGGTGCAGCGTTGCAATACTATTCTTGATGACTTCAATCCAGATTCTATTATTATCTGTGGACATTTGTATAAATGTGTCGCTATTATTAATCATCAAGGTGCTTCTACTAATTCTGGACATTATACGGCTTGGGTGCGACATGGTGCTGTTTGGATTCATATCAGTGACACTAGTGAGCTTGTACGAAGTAATTGTCCAGACAGACTTCTTCTGAACGCCCGTTGCTTTTTTTTGATTAAAGTGTAAAGATGTAATGTTTATACTGTATTATATTATATTAGTGTTGATGTAGTCCTTGCTGTTGTTATTGTTGTACTTGAAATTGTGTGTAGTATGCTGATACTTTTGTTGATGTGGAAGATTGATAGTCATCTTGTTTTGGTAGACGTGTTGTGTAAGTGGATTAGCGCAGTATTGATATCTATGTATAGTGTTGTTGGTCGTTGTTGTTGTCATTGATGTCGTTGTTGTTGTAGTTATAATAGTATTATTATAATATTGCGTGTAAATTGCGTGTAAATATTGTGTTGCTGTGTGGAAATTTGCCAATTAGAAACTGATGTGGGTTAAATACTAATTGTAGTGTTGTTATTAGACTATTGAGTCAGCAACTGCTCATTGTTGTTGTTGGTGTTGTTGTGTTGTCATTGTTTTAGTTTGTGTGTTTTGTACAGTACTTTGTTGTTGTTTATGGGTGTAAGTCGTATTATGTGTATAATTTTAAAAAATAGTAATTGCAATAATTTTAGAAAATATAAAGATTTTTTCTTATCTTAATATCATGAAATTACTATGTGAATAAAATTGAATGTCATGATGAAAGTTGATCTAAATATATTTTTTTTAATTTCAAGTCATGAAATTGTTATTTAATAATAGTTTCCAGCGTTTTTGATTTTTGAAGATTCATAATAGTATACGTATAGTATTAGTATGGTATATATAAACAAAGCTAGTGATTTAGTTTGTTTTGTTGTTGCTGCATTCAAGACTGATGTTAGATAGTGTTAATTAAAATTTGAATGAATGTTCCTGTGTTTTATTCGAAATTTTTTTAATTTGCGGAGTTTTTATTGTGGATATATTATACAGTATCGAGTTAAAAAGCACGTTATCTATTTTGGTGTTGTGTTGTTCAGCCAGTGTAACAGGAATAGGAGTTGCCTGAGGTGCGCGACTACCTCGTTATACTAATATTAGTTATATTAGTTATTTCGTTTGTTGGTGCTACCAAAATAGTAGTAGTTTAAGTAGTAGTGGAAGTTTTGGTACGGGTGTAGGACTTACTTAACTTGAGGTATAACACGTACCTGATACAATATATTTTAATATATGCAATCGAGTCCATATAGTCTAGGACTTCATTTAAGTTATTTATGTATTTAAATGACGCGCCAATAAAATCCTGTATTTAAATTTTGTAATATGATAAAATTAGCGTATTTACGGTCATTTAGAGCAAAAACCAGCCAACTGCATTTTTCGTCGTTTTTCAGCTAAATAGCTAACATTAAAAATTCGATGATGGTCTATCGGATGATGATAATTTTATAGCAAATGTGCAAAAATCGACTACTTCCTATCCAACTGCTTCCTATTCTACTTCCTATCCATATTTTGTCACACGGTAATGGTTAACAAAAAATATGAAACAATTAGCTTATGACTTACGTGTAAATTTGTTACTGAAACAATCGACCAACTGACGAGTAGCTGTATCCCGATGATTTGTGAGATAAAGTAAGTTTCACCTATGAGTCTGAAATTTTGCACGGCAGTAGAACAAAAGTGCCACTTTTATTTAAGCTATCATTAGTGTGGAATTGTGCCTTTCTTTTGAAATGGTTGTGTATTTTTTAGTTTTAACGCAAACTTTAAATTTGTTTTTAAATTGTGGTTTTGTCAGTTGCACGGTTGTTGCTCTAGGTGACTCAATTTTACAAATGGGGTGAAATTTTTTTTCTGAGTTAGGTCCCCTACGTTTTTTCCAACTTTTTTATCATCACTATAAAATAAAGATTTTAATATCAACCACAGAATAATTTTGAATGATTATTAAAAACTTTTATCGTTGTATCTTTCTTTATTTAAGTAGAATTGCAAACTGAAAAAGATTCACAAATTTTATAAAAAATTGCATCCTGGGGGCGTGGAGGGGCTAGGGGCCCGTGGCTGGACTTGCACGGCTATCGGGCGGCGTGTCTATGAGCGATGACACCTCCGCTTTTTCTTCTAAAATTTATAATTTATAAATTGTCCAACTGGAGCGGATAAATAACATTTACGCGTTTAAATATTGACTTTAGTTGTTTTAAACACAAGTCAATGTCTTTCGCTATTATAATGATTAATTAACATTACTATAAACTGAAAAAGTTAAAGCGGAGCCAATTTTGCTTTGTATTCATGCTTTACTGAATATAAGGTAAAATTGGGCTGGACCAACGCAATGTCAATCTTAGAATAAATGTATACTAGCTAAATTAATGAATCTGATTTTACCGTGTTGGTAGGAATTTAGTCAATACTTATCATATAAAAGAAGGTCCAAAAACTGTCGTTTTCAATGGATGGTCGTTTGAATTGCAGGATTTTTTGGTACAGCTTTTATTGGTTTACAGGGCTACACGAGTTCGAGGTTTATTTTTGCCTAGGACCCCCATGGAGCCGCCCAAGGCCTCAGTGTATTCCCCTGAGGGGTTTCTGTTTAAAATAGAGAGTCTTTTCCTACATTAGAGGGTCTTTTGCCTAGGATAGAGTGTCCTCCGCTTAGAATAAAGGCTCCTTGGTGTCGAATAGAGGGTCCTCTACCTAAAACAGAGCGTTGTTGGTCCAGAACAGAGGGTCCACTGGCTAGAATAGAGGGTGCTCTGCTTAGAATAGAGGGTCCTCTGCCTATAATAGAGCGTTTTTGGTCCAGAACAGAGGTTCCACTGGCTAGAATAGAAAGTGCTCTGCCCAGAATACAGGGTTCTGTACCTAGAATACAGGGTGCTCTGCCTAGAGCACTGGGTTTTCGGCCTTCGAAAAGTTCTTTGCCTAGATTATTGAGCGTGCTTTGCCGAAGAGAGGTATCTCGAATAGGATAGTGGGTTTATTGCTTAGAATAGAGGGTTCTCTGCTTAGAATAGAGGATCTACTGCCTTGAATAGAGGGTCCACTGCTTAGAATAGAGGGTCCTCTGCCTAGAATAGAGGGTCCCTTACCGGTCGGCAACCCGTTGTGGCCTACTGGCGATTTTTGGGTTGCCGACCCCCCGCGAAGCAGGGGTGCAACCCATTGTATTCATATTCCTGATGTTGTTGTTGTTTTTTTTTTGTTGTTTTTTTTTCCTGTTAGCAAAAGTTTGTTACTCGTTTTTCTCTGAAGTTACTGGGGGGATTGGTCCCAAACTTTGGTGGGGGGACCCCCCCTATGAGTAGCTGTGCCCCCCTCCTTGGTGACCCCCTGACCCCACGGGGGGCCGGGTCACGTGACCCCCGAAAACGATGGAACACAAGGGGGGACCCTTGTGTACTTGAAAATTTTTTTTTCAAGGATTTTGACAAAAACTTGTTTCCAGGGGTAATTTGGGCCCCTGAACACGAATCTGGGGTTATTTTTTTACCCAGGACCCCCCTGGACCCCCTATGACCCCCCCCCCCAGGGTACCCCCGTAGGGGGCCGTCAGGGGTCAAATTTTCGAAATTGAGATTTTGGTGTTTTTAGGCGTAGTTTGGGCCCCTGAACACGAATCTGGGGTTATTTTTTACCCAGGACCCCCGTGGACCACCCTATGACCCCCCTCCCCAGGGTACCCCCCCTAAGGGGCCCTCAGGGGTCAAATTTTCGAAATTGAGATTTTGGTGTTTTTAGGCGTAGTTTGGGCCCCTGAACACGAATCTGGGGTTATTTTTTACCCAGGACCCCCCTGGACCTCCCTATGACCCCCTTAGGGTACCCCCCCCCCTTAGGGGGCGCTGAGGGGTCAAATTTTCGAAATGGAGATTTTGGTGTTTGTGGGGGTAATTTGAGCCCCTGAACACGAATCCAAGGTTTATTTTTGCCTAGGACCTCCCTGGATCTCTCTACGGGCCCCTCAGGGTACCCCCTTCTAGGGGGCCCTCAGGGGTCAAATTTTCGAAATTGAGATTTTTATGTTTTTAAGGGTAATTTGAGCCCATGAACACGAATCCAAGGTTCGTTTTTGCCTAGGACCATCCTGGACCCCCTAGGACCCACTCAGGGTACCCTTCTTCGAAGGGTTCAAATTTTCCAAATTGAAATTTTGGGGTTTTTGTGGGTAATTTGGGTCACAGAACATAAATATCAGGTTTTTTACCGAAAATAGAAGATCTTTTGCCTATAATGGAGGGTCCTCTGCCTAGAATGGAGGGTCCTCTGCTTAGAATAGAGGGTCATCTGCCTAGAATGGAGGGTCATCTGCCTAGAATGGAGGGTCTCCCGCCTACAATAGAGGGTCTTCCGCCTAGACTAGATGGTCTTTTACCGAGAATGGATGATTTTCTGCGTTGAACACTAGGTTCTCTGCCTTGAGAGGATTTTCTGCTTAAAATAGAGGGTTCTCTACCTAGAATAGAGGGTCCTTTGTTTAAAATAAAGTGTCATCTACTTAGACTAGAGGGTCGTCTGCCTAGAATAGAGTGTCCTCTGCCTAGAATAGAAGGTCCTCTGCCTAGAATAGAGGGTCCCTTACCGGTCGGCAACCCGTTGTGGCCTACTGGCGATTTTTTTTTGTTTTTGGGTTGCCGACCCCCCGCGAAGCAGGGGTGCAACCCATTGTATTCATATTCCTGATGTTGTTTTTTTTTTTTTTTTTTTTTTTTTCCTGTTAGCAAAAGTTTGTTACTCGTTTTTCTCTGAAGTTACTGGGGGGATTGGTCCCAAACTTTGGTGGGGGAACCCCCCCTGTGAGTAGTTGTGCCCCCCACCTTGGTGACCCCCTGACCCCACGGGGGGCCGGGTCACGTGACCCCCGAAAATGATGGTACACAAGGGGGGACCCTTGTGAACTTGAAAAATTTTTTGTCAGGGACTTGGACAAAACCTCGTCTCTAGGGGTAGTTTGGGCCCCTGAACACGAATCTGGGGTTATTTTTACCCAGGACCCCCCTGGACCCCCCTATGAACCCCCCCAAGGTACCCCCCTAGGGGGTGCCCAGGGGTCAAATTTTCGAAATTGGGATTTTGGTGTTTTTGGGGCTAATTTGAGCCCCTGAACACGAATCTGAGGTCCATTTTTGTCTAGGAGCTTTCTGGGTCCCTCTATGACCCCCCTCAGGGTACCCCCCTCGTAGGGGGTCCTAAGGGGTCAAATTTTCGAAATTGGGATTTTGGTGTTTTTGGGGCTAATTTGAGCCCCTGAACACGAATCTGAGGTCCATTTTTGTCTAGGAGCTTCCTGGGCCCCTCTATGACCCCCCTCAGGGTACCCCTCCTCCCTAGGGGGCCCTCAGGGGTCAAATTTTCGAAATTGAGATTTTTATGTTTTTAAGGGTAATTTGAGCCCCTGAACACGAATCCAAGGTTCGTTTTTGCCTAGGACCTTCCTGGACCCCCTAGGACCCACTCAGGGTACCCCCTTCTAAGGGTTCAAATTTTCGAAATTGAAATTTTGGGGTTTTTGTGGGTAATTTGGGTCCCTGAACATAAATATCAGGTTTTTTACCGAAAATAGACAATTTTTTGCGTATAATGGAGGGTCCTCTGCCTATAATAGAGGGTCATCTGCCTATAATGGAGGGTCATCTGCTTAGAATAGAGGGTCTTCTGCCTAGAATGGAGGGTCATCTGCCTAGAATAGAGGGTCTCCCGCCTACAATAGAGGGTCTTCCGCCTAGACTAGAGGGTTTTTTACCGAGAATGGATGATTTTCTGCGTTGAACACTAGGTTCTCTGCCTTGGGAGGTTTTTCTGCTTAAAATAGAGGGTTCTCTACCTAGAATAGAGGGTCCTTTGCTTAGAATAGAGGGTCATCTACCTAGAATAGAGGGTCGTCTGCCTAGAATAGAGTGTCCTCTGCCTAGAATAGAAGGTCCTCTGCCTAGAATAAAGGGTCCCTTACCGGTCGGCAACCCGTTGTGGCCTACTGGCGATTTTTGTTTTTTTTTTCCTGTTAGCAAAAGTTTGTTACTCGTTTTTCTCTGAAGTTACTGGGGGGATTGGTCCCAAACTTTGGTGGGGGGACCCCCCCTATGAGTAGTTGTGCCCCCCACCTTGGTGACCCCATGACCCCACGGGGGGCCGGGTCACGTGACCCCCGAAAACGATGGAACACAAGGGGGGACCCTTGTGAACTTGAAAAATTTTTTTTCAAGGATTCGGACAAAAAACTGTTTCTAGGGGTAGTTTTGGCCCCTGAACACGAATCTGGGGTTATTTTTTACCTAGGACCCCCCTGGACCCCCCTATGACCCCCTTAGGGTACCCCCCCTAGGGGGTCCTCGGGGGTCAAATTTTCGAATTTGAGATTTTGGTGTTTTTAGGGGTAATTTGGGCCCCTGAACACGAATCTGTGGTTATTTTTTACCCAGGACCCCCCTGGACCCCCTCATGACCCCCTTAGGGTACCCCCCCTAGGGGGTCCTCGGGGGTCAAATTTTCGAATTTGAGATTTTGGTGTTTTTAGGGGTAATTTGGGCCCCTGAACACGAATCTGGGGTTATTTTTTACCTAGGACCCCCCTGGACCCCCCTATGACCCCCTTAGGGTACCCCCCTAGGGGGTCCTCGGGGGTCAAATTTTCGAATTTGAGATTTTGGTGTTTTTAGGGGTAATTTGGGCCCCTGAACACGAATCTGTGGTTATTTTTTACCCAGGACCCCCCTGGACCCCCTCATGACCCCCTTAGGGTACCCCCCCTAGGGGGTCCTCTGGGGTCAAATTTTCGAATTTGAGATTTTGGTGTTTTTAGGGGTAATTTGGAGCCCTGAACACGAATCTGGAGTCAATTTTTGTCTAGGAGCTTCCTGGGTACCCCTATGATCCCCTCAGGGTACCCCTTCTAAGGGTTCAAATTTTCAAAATTGAAATTTTGGGGTTTTTGTGGGTAATTTGGGTCCCTGAACATAAATATCAGGTTTTTTTACCGAAAATACACGATCTTTTGCCTATAATGGACGGTCCTCTGCCTAGAATGGAGAGTCCTCTGACTAGAATAGAGGGTCCTCTGACTAGAATAGAGGGTTCTCCGCCTAGAATAGAGGGTCTTCCGCTTAGACTACAGGGTTCTTTACGAGAATGGATGATTTTCTGCTTCGAACACTAGGTTCTCTGCCTTTAGAGGGTTTTCTGCTAGAAATAGAGGGTCCTCTACCTAGAATAGAGGGTCCTCTGCTTAGAATAGAGGGTCCTCTACCTAGAATAGAGGGTCGTCTGCCTAGAATAGAGTGTCCTCTGCGTAGAATAGAGGGTCTTCTGCCTAGAATAGAGGGTCCCTTACCGGTCGGCAACCCGTTGTGGCCTACTGGCGATTTTATTATTATTTTTTCAATGCACTTCAATGCACATATTATTTCAATACACTCGAAAAGAGCGCTGTAGATTAAACACCTTTTGCGAACCACAGCCAATGCGACTAACTTTGTACAATTGTTCAGCATCAAACTGGAAAACTTGCATCGCCAACGCAACCGCCTCGCCACTTTCAAGTCTAGAAAAAAAGACTGACGTTGAAATCGTTACTACCACCGTAATTGGGTCGATTCATATTTAAAGTCGTATGTCCGTTCAGCCGGCAAAATTACACGCAAAATCACGCCACCCATAATTCATTCATAAAAAATTCCAAACATTAGCTGATGGTGCGATTTTTTATGACTTTCCAGCTGACCGAACGTACGGTTCTATGATGCGACCCAAAATAGACTTACAATTTTGTATAAAATATGAGCTGAACTAAAAATTTTCTAATTTAAGAGTTTAGACGCTCTAAATAAACTACTGCCCACAAACAAAACACTTAAAACAGTAAAAATTCAATTATCCTTCTTTCCTTGACTATAAAAACAAAACATATCTATAGTTCACTTTTTGCAGAACAGCAGTGAACAAAATTACGTAAAATAATCAAAAACTATTGCAACCCCCTACGTCAATTCCTTTTCGTGAGCATCCTTGGACTGTTTTCTGGTGAGGGGGGCAGCTGCGGGGGGTGGGGGGGAATAGGACACACAGGTGACCTCAGGGGGGCCAGAGCTGACACTGAGGGCGTCTTGTTGCTGATACCCCTCCACTTGGGAGTAGGTTGTGAGTACCTAGACAAAAGAGAAGGTGATATACAATATTTACAGACATATTATTATGATAACAGTACAACAATTTTGAGTACCTCTCTACCCGAACACGACCTATGATCTTTTCATTATGGCTACGTCTCTGCAATAGTGTGATGATATTTTACTAAATCTTTTGTTGCTAAATTAATATCAGTGAAGCATTCATCACGCATAAAAACCGTTTTCAGTGTAATTTGATATAATCGTGATCCGTGATTCGTGATTATGGTGTGAACCCCCCGCCAGGGCTAAGTTTTTCCTCGAAATATGCCAGAAACTGTTAGGTCTATTCCATTACCGCATTACTTTTAACTTTACGAAGATTTATTTTAATCCGAAACTTCGGAATAATATATATGATGAGTTCTAAATTCTAAATTTGAGTTCTGAGTACGGAGATGAGCACCGCACCCGAGGGCGGACACGCCAAAGGATAGTTCACTACTCGCGGGTTACCTTTACCTTTTACCATACCTAAATTCTTAAGTTAAGGAACAATTTGAAGCAACAAGCGATCTACCACTGCTACTACTAAATTTACTTCAAGAAAAGATAGCATAATAACGTTCAACATCATAAACCATTCAACCCGCTACAAGATTAACGTCAACAGTACATATTATTACTGTATTAGACTTTCACTAATTACTGTATTATTATTACTGTATTAGACTAATGACTGCTTACACAATGTCATCTGACTTCAAAGAAATGACAAAGTCAGTTTAATTCTAGAACCAAGTTCAACCCCAAAAACCTCTAAAAACTACTAAAATACCCCCCCTACCCCGGGGTGAACCAAAATCTGCAACGAACCATCAATGGCTGTCTTACACTGGACACATTCTGCAGACGTCTGAGCACTTCTCGTTCATAGTCCGACTCCACCCCATTGGTCAGTTCACAGCTGCTGTCGCCCAGAAGTCTGCTCTCTGATTGGACGCCCTTGTGGTGATGTCTCCGCCTACTGGCTGTCACGTGACCGTGTGGTCGTTCGCTATTGGCCCGTTTGTGTCGGCCCAGGCGAGGACTGGGCGCTGATTGGTTGGCATCTGAATCTGTCTGAAAAATTTGTCTATTTTTAATCCACTTAATACTTAGTCCTTAATATCGACTTCTTAATCTATTCTTTACTCCGCTTAATCTAATCCGCAGTATTATACACAATAATATTTACTCTAATCCTTGATTCACTTACTCTAAGCATTTAAGGTGGTAGTTACGTTTTCGACAGTTTTTATAACTTGCTACCTTTTGATTGACTCAATAAAATTTGTAGCTGTCTTTTTCATGTTAAAGAACTTGACTAAAACTACACTTATACACATTATTTAGCTTAAATCTGTAACAAGCTTGTCAGCAGACACTGTTGAAGTAGTCGAATTTCGTGAATTTTTGCATTTTCCATGGTTTGCTTGTAAAATTGACAGTTTAATCCCAGCTAATTTTATTCTTTGCAGCTTGCACCAACATAGACAATAACAGGGTAAAGTTTAATGCTAAGTTTGGTGCATTTATATGATGCAGAAAAGAAGTTACGGACCTTCAAATTTGAATTTTTTCGTATTTTGGAAAATATAGTTCGGTCCAAGTCGTATATCCGACACTTTTCTAAATATGGTATTATGGCCCTGCGGGAATACCACTGATATGGTATTATGGCCCTGCTGGATGAAGCAGCTCTTGAAGCTAGTTCATTCCCGCAGGAAATTTATACGATATGCGGCACTGTTCGGAAATGATGGTACCGCATTTTTTAAAAAGAGCCGGAAAGTGCCGGATATAGCACTTGGGCCAAATTTTTGAATCTAAATATTTCACGCAATACGCTGAATTAAAACAAATAAAAAATTGACACATCAGCAAATTGTTTAAAAACATGTAGAATAACGCATGAAATGATTGCAACATCGGAACTGGAGACTTAGTCCACGGAAGTAAATTTCTTACAGATTTCTGCGAGTGAATTTGATGTGAAGCAAAATTAAGCTACCAAATTTTTGAAATTTTAGCATAAGGTAGACACATATATATCCCAAATTTTGAACAAAATCCTTCTAGTAGTTGTCAAGTTTTGCGGACTTGTTTATAGTTTTCTATGCGTACTATTATTATTGATTGAAAATTCTGCAAAAAAACTCCTGCAAAACTGTCGAAAACGATACTACCACCTTAATGCACCTTTGATCAAAACTTTGTCCACTTTATCATTATCTAAAAACTACTCAATCTAATCTTTACTAAACATGAACTAATCCTAGATTAACTTAATCTTCTCCTTAATCAATTTATAGACCTTAATCCACTTAATCCTGTCATTACTTCGCTTAATCTATTTCTTAATACACTCAATCCAATCCTCAATCCACTTCATCTAATCCTTAATCTACTCAATCTAATCCTTAATCCACTCAATCAAATCCTCAATCCACTTAATCTAATCCTTAATCCACTCAATCAAATCCTCAATCCACTTAATCTAATCCTTAATCCACTCAATCAAATCCTCAATCCACTTAATCTAATCCTTAATCCACTCAATCAAATCCTTTCTCCACTTAATCTAGGCCATAATCCACTTAATCTACTTAATCCAATTGGCGAACCACCTACATCCAGGCTCTCCTGCAACTCCAAATCCCAGCTGAGATTATTTTGTCGTCGTTGCAGAATGACTTCGAGCATTTTGGCTTCGGCTTCGGGCAAGAGGTCAGAGGTCAAGCGGGCGTCCGGGTCGAGGGGGGCCGGGTGCTCCAGCTGGTCAGCATTCGAGCTGAGGCTGGTCAGGGGACCGGTCACGTCCTGAAAAAATAAAAGGGGTGGGTTGAATGAATTAAATTGGTCAAGTCCACAGATTAGCACACAATTTGACGAATTGGGGGGGGGGGGGCGGACTATTCTGGACTGAGAAAGGGAGCAAACCCAATCCCATAAGCAAAACTTACTATCTCAATTCCGTGAGAAAGAATCAACCACAAACCCCTACAAAATCGAAAAAAGGAACGATGGATAAATAAAAAATAATCTTACTAAATAAACAACAAAAAACCGAATAAATATACAAATGAAACTTTTCTGCGAAAACACAACCTCCGTCTAGACTGCATTAACCTAAACAAACCAGTGTATTAAAGCATAGATAAAAATGCATCAGATTAATCTCTATTAATTAGTGACCAAATGCCAAACATACGACTTCTTCATCTTCCGTAAACTCGTTGATATTCAACTGAGCCAGTGGTGAAATGGGCATAGAATCGCTTCCGCCAGCGGAATGACTAATCCCCGTGTTAATCCCTTTAATCTGCTTAATCTCTTTTTGCAAGGCGTTTTCCTGCTGGCCCCCAAATGGCTCAGGGGTTTCATGACCTTCTGGACTCTCGCGAACAAGCAGTGTTTCTTTGGACGTTTCTTCTGGATGTTCGTCACCGACCGAATCAGTTTGGGCTGAAACAAAAAATGACTAAGGTGGAGTAACTATTTTGACGCAGTTATGTTTTGGAGTCTTAAACTTGCTGCAAAACATCCTATTTCTTTCTAAAATTATATACACTAAATTGGGAAGGTATTTATCCAATTTCCTACAATTCTTGGTTTACTTTACGTACGGTCCACAGTAAGCCAAGAGGGTTGCTAGTCTTATCTTGAACCATCAACTATTTTTTAAAATGAAACTGGCAAAGACCGAAGTTAAAAAAACCCGTCTCCCACCGGTAGTTGCGCACCCCCTCGCTGCCGTGCACTTTTTGTTTTGAAACTGAGAATTATTGTTCATGCAAAAAGAGGTCACATTTGTATTTGTCCAAACGTGAGCTTTCTAGGGACGCCCGGTTTGTCCTTGTCCTTGTCGCTGTCGTTTTATCTTCGCGCAGCTCCGGCTAAACTCATGAGACAAATGTGACAAATTTTTGCACGAATCATGATGGAGTTCAATCGTTCAAGCAAATGCGCATACGGAGAAGTCGCAGATACCATTCTGTCAATTTTTCACATCAACAACTCAAATTTTGTCTCTGTCCTATGTCCTTAAGGCCAAGTAGAAACAGGGCTTCAAAATGAATTTGAAACTCAAAACTTCAGGGACTACAAAGACCAAAGTATCAACCATACGCTATTCAGACCCGCCCCATCTGAATCAGCCATTCAGCGTCTTACTTTCTTCGGGGGCCCGGCACCTCAACCGAACTCATCAAGTACTCCAGTAGAGAGGGGATGCAATTGGAATGCTGACAGCCGTGGATGACAGCTGTCGGTTGATGGTTCGGGGAAAGGAGGGGGGCTGAGTTGGGTCCAAGTGCTTAGTGGAGTGGTTGCGTTTCAGGGGGGGCAGTGGGGGGCCTAAAAAAAGCGCAAACTCACAATACTGGCATTTTTGTTAAACGTCAGCAGTAGTTAGATTAGGCTTTGAAACACTAATATTTTTTAAAATTAATTAATATATACATTATTAAAACTAACATGAGCTGTTAGGCAACTATTTAAGACAAAATGTTAGATTTTGAGTTCCAGCCAAACATATTTCTCTAAAATACGGAAGTAACTTTCTAATGTGATGTGTAAAGTATCAAACTGGTTTAGTGTTATAACTACATCCAAATGTAGGGGCAATATTCAAGATTAAAAAACCTCAGTCTACAATAGCAGCATAAAACACGGCTCCCAAATCCAAAATCACACCTTTATACGACAAAAGTGAATCCGTAAAGCTGAAGGTGAAATCCAAAGCTTTCATTTCCCATCTCAGTGCTCGACAGGAAATCCTCCGAGTCAATTTTGACCCCCAACAGCTGTGGCGGGCACTTGGACAAGTCGGCAACGCTCGTCTCCAAAACGTCCACGCTTGACGCTGACGCATCCGCCCGCGTCACGTCAAAACTTGACATCAGTTGTTTCTGACGCTGCTTCAGCGATGACGTCGACAGCGAGCTTTTGACGCGTCGGACTCGGACTTCGGGTTGGAGGAATAAACGGGCTGCGTCACCTGAATTGACGTAGCCCGCACGGGGCTGCTGTTTTGACTTGGACTTAGTCCCTGTCTTAGATGACGCGTCCGACTGCGTCACTGACTTAAACCTGATCGCGTCACCGGTGATGGATGACTTAGGCGACAGGACCATGGCTGGCAGGGCCACGGGGACCTCCTCCTCTGCCACCGCCACGGGGGAGCTCGTCGCCTAGCGACTAGCGCCCCCGGACGAGGACGAAACAGAGACGCAGTCTGGTCTGGATTGCTGAAAGGTACACAGAGAAATTAGTATGAATTATATACAAACTCGACAATTTGTGGGGTAATCTGGGCAAAGCCCGACTCATATATTCGTCCTTGTCTTTGTCGGTTTGTCTGAAAGCAATGCCGGCGAAAAGACCTAATTTTGTAACTTTTTTTTGCAAGAACCAACTTTCAACTAAAGTCTGACCAAAAAAACTGCGCCACTTACTTATTTCAGTGACATGATTTCTCCGACTGCTTGTTGTACTCTTGATAGTCAAAATCTTATTCTTTTTTGTCAACGAAGTCACTGTTTGTTTTTTTTAATGGCGCAACTATTTTTTTGACAGACTTCAGGTCCTGTTCGTATGCAAAAAATTATTCCCAGCAATTTTGCCAAGCCATTGCTTAAAAACGACAGGGACAAGAACGAGTCAGCATCGACATTATAGATAGATTCAAATCAGCATAAAACATCAGAATGGACATTAAAATTATGACCACACAGTTAATAATTTTTTGTGTTTCAAGCTTTTTGTGATAATAACAGTAACTAAATATTTTGCATTCAACGATTTTATCAGTATGTCTGCTAAAAAACCAAGACTGCCATACCATATCATTTGGGCTCAGGTTGAATTTGTAGTCACGCAGGGGTGACAAAATGGCACAGGCGGATTGTAAATTCTGAAACAACAATAGAAATACTTCTAGAGATGTGAAGAAAATTTAAAAAACCAGAAATTTAGAATCAGAACAGATAATTTCACTTTTACCAAAACCGGAACATTGCAATATTATTACCAAAAACCGAAACTTAATTTGCTCCTACTGCGATCGAACCGAAAATAGCTTCGACCGGACCTCTAAAACCGAAACCAGAGTATTATTGAAAAAATTATATACCTTCGGTTTAGAAAATAAAACAACCGAAATTCCGAAAATCGAAAACCGAAATTCGATCAAAATTTTAAAAATTGCATCACTAAAAAATGCAATCCAGAAACAACGACATATTCAAATAGAATTAGCCAATCAAAACAGTCAAAAATGTAAACACATTCTTTACAGAACCAAACCAGCCAATCAGAACCAACCTTTGCATTTCGAACAAAGGCACTTTTGGCATAGTAATTCTTCAGCACCCCCTGTTCAGCACCAAAAGCACACAGCACGCACTCTAGTGTCCCTTCGTTCAACACAAAGTAAAGCCAAGACAGACCTAAAAAATAACTGACAAAAATGTGTGGCAAAATCAGAAATCTAGAGCGGATTTACGAAGGTGGTTTTACTAAACCATGGTTTTACGTACGTTTTTATGATTTGCACATAATTTCATTACGAAATATCGGCTGTCTCGTTACGAATTTCGTAGATTTTCTTAAACCAAGGTTTTCGCGCAGTTGAAAACTGAAACCTGCAGCACAGCAGGTCTCTGTTTTGCTGAAATTTCAGCTGAGCTAAAACCTTGGTTTAAGAAAATCTACGAAATTCGTAACGAATCAGGTGATATTTCGTAATGAAATTACGTACAAATCATATAAAAACGTACGTAAAACCATGGTTTAGTAAAAGCACCTTTGTGGAATCCACCCCTAAAGTCCCACCAAAAATGTTAAACACCGACAGAAAACCAGGTGGCGTGATCTTATTAGCTACATACTTGCGTTACGCTGTAGAAATTGGTGAAATCCGTTCTTTTCGTATAATGTAATCAAATGTTTTGCTTTGACTCAATGTTCAGCATATTTTGGTCAGACATTAGTGGCGGGTCGAAAATAAAAAATGAGATGAGTACTTTCCCATCTCCTCAAAAACTGTCACAACCACCCCCCCCCCCCCAATGGAAAAAATACTCGTTAAACTAAGCAACTATACATCCTTACACTTCTGCTGTCTTATAATATCTATAATCAAAAAATTGCAGAATTAAACCCACTTCTGCCTTTTGGAGTGCGGGGTTTCCACAACTGCAATATCTCCTGGGCAATATCCTTGGGCGTAAATTCCTTCGCAACCGGCCAATAACCTTCTAATGGAAATATCAACCTACAAAAAAAGCAAACGTATACGTTTCAAATGGACGTCAAATTATATATAGGTTTCCTAGTAACAGCCATAATATCGATTCTTATTAACATTTCTCTGGCGCAAAATCAAATCAGGAAAAATATAT
>JASANF010002842.1:0-14153 GCA_030248245.1 Trissonchulus sp. WLG1_4 | reverse complement strand
ACCATATATATCGACGCTGCTACCGCAGTCGCCGGCCGGCCGAAAAAAGCCGGCGCCGGCCGGCCGGTAAAAGCCGGCCGTTGGGCCGGCTAATTTAGCCGGCCGGCCGGTCCGTCAAAATCAGCCGGCCGGCCGGCTGGTTAAAAACATCGGCCGGCCGGAAAAAGCCGGCGCCGGCCGGCCGGTAAAAACCGGCCGTTGGGCCGGCTAAATTTAGCCGGCCGGCTGGTCCGTCAAAATCAGCCGGCCGGCCGGCTGGTTAAAAACACCGGCCGGCCAGCCAGATTCGACCGACTGACAAATTCAGGCCGGCATAACAATCTGGCAGACTTAAGTTATGTTAAAATGACACTCTGGAATTGGATGAATCGGTCCTTTCCAAAAATTCGGCCACTCCGGCCGGCCGGCTTTTACCCAAAGTCACTCACTCACTACCCTAAATGCTACCTTAAAAATGTCATGGCCAAAAACTTTGATTAAACCCTTTTTTGCCCTTATTGCAATGCAAGTGCATTAGGCTATTTTTCAATCAATTTCGCGGCAATTAATACTAAAATGAAAATTTTTGCGTGTTAAGGTTTCCGTCAGGTCAGCGCATTTTGAGCCTGAAATATGCTCTTAGGAGTTAGGACTTGGAGAGTGGACGGGGATTATATGTACAATTACATGTGCCAGCTTTCACTTGCCTCATCGGTACACACTAAACAGTACAAGCGCCAATAACACTGTTCAGGGCCCGATTTATCGAAGCTAAATATTCGTCGTTGAAAAAATTTTTAACGACAAATCTTCAACGGCGACGATTAATTGTCGCGTAATTATATACATATGTGTTAAGTTCAGCGTTTGCCAATCCTTTAATGAATCGAAATTTTCGACACTGAAAATTTAGCTTCGAAAAAAACGGGTCCAGATACCTAATCTATGTATGATATATACCATGATATTACCCATACATTTGAAATTCATAGTATTTTGTCTAGTCTATAGCTATCCCAGCCTAAAAATAAATATGTTGATAAAAATAAATAAAAAATACATAAAAAAAAATAAATACATTTATTGACAAAATAGCCAGTTTTGAAAAAATAAGTTCAAAACAGTCAAATTAAATGTATGTTGTGAATATATCCCGCGGAAAATCTACCCCGGTGCAAATTTTCCGGGGGGGGGGAAAATTTACACCGGGTAATTTTTCCGGGGGGAAAATCCACAGGGGGAAAATTTACACCGTGACACCGGTAGCTGAAATGTTAGCTTGCTGGTGTGCAGATCTAGAGATGGGTGGTCCGCATCTTCCTTGGGTCTTTCTAATTCTGACGCTAACTAGTATAGAATTTGCCTCTATTTCTTGACAACTTTTAGTAAGCCGTGTGACCGTTTAGTAACCGTCAAACCATTAAGTACCCAGTTACATGGTCAGTATCTGTGTCAACGTTACTTGGATAATGGATACCTTAGCCTGTAAACAGTTGCATGGTTAAACGTATATTTAGCGTGTACACGTGTACACCTAACAGTTCCATAGCGTGTGCACACGGTTAGTAACCTTCGAAAATAACCGTATACACGGATAGTGATTTTGTAACCGTGCCCAGCCCTAGTCAGGAGCCGTTTCGGAAATTATATGCTATAAATGTGATAATTGGCGAATTGAAGAAACTAGATTTTTTATGTTAACCCCCTTAAAGCGCTCTAGTAGCTGCCCACTGTGAATATCCACATTGTGCCAGGTGCCATGAGGCGTTGTCGTCATGTGGGATCGTGCGACAGACAGTTTATGCGATGTCGTATTGGCAAATGGCAACCAAAGCATTTTGCTATTGTGAAAAAGCCATCGCTAAAATGAAGCAATCTTCATGTTCAGCAGTTAGCGTCAAATATAACATGTATAAATATAGATCTTCAGTCCGTATAAATTAACAGGTCTGATTAATCGCGTTTTAAAAAAGTATGATTGGACTATTTCGAAATTAGGGAAACATTTGTGTTCTTTGTAAGAAACAGTAAATTTTGTTTTTCGTTTTCTTTTCAAGTAGCAGTAGACAATTATTCACAACTGTCATAAATTTCCACATTAGGTAGGTTATTGTATTTTCAATGAAATCGTGTTTTAAGAAGTACCAAAACGTGTTTTCAAATTATAAACAAAGTCGCTAAAGTTCATAAAAAATGGAGTGAAGTTTTCAATTCCACTTTCATCAGTCCCGACATAATAGTGAAGAAAGGTGAGTGATTAATTGAGACGTAGCAAATTTCAAATTGTAAAAAACAGCTGAAAAAATTCAATAGAGCAATTAATTTGTAATTAAGCAAAAAAAATCAGATCACAACAGTTTTTTAAAAGCGACTGTTCTAATTTTTGGACCCAATTATTGTGAATATAAGGAGTCACAAAGCTCTGTCAATTCAGATGCAGAGTTACTACTGATTTCATCTCAGCAAATCAGCGCGTGGCTCCTTTGTCTTTACAAATCTTGGCGTAATTTGTCACTAAAATGGGCTCTGGTCTGCAGCTGGCGTTCGGTTCGTCGATCGTGTGCTCGTTTGTGGCAATTTCCACCTGGATGTTTCTGGTTCCTGTTATCTACAATGAAATATCTGGGGCTTACGATGAGTTGGAGCAAGAAATGACCGAGTTCAAGGTAGAAATTGAACTAGTTAAGCAAAACAGGTTGTTATAGGGTCATACTTACAGCCGTATGTCGGTTCTGCCGACAAATTGACGACATAATGACGTCATAGGCGCTGGCTGATCTACTGCACTAGGCTGCTAGTGACGTCATTCTGCAGGCTGAACGGACATATGGATGAAAGTATGAATCAAGTCATAGTTATGGCCTATTATGGCGTCTGGTAGACTTAAAAAGTTTTGACCCTTTTGTCGGCTTGATTATATTTGTAAATCTACTGCACTACTCAAGATTAACATTACGCGACGCCGGGGTCAGCGTCGCTCACTTCAGTTTGTAGTCAGTGACTGCAGTCAAGCTATTGAGGTCACAGGTCAAGTTTACTTCCAATAATTTTGTTATTCATTAAGTGACAATAGATTCAGAGTCAGTGACTTCAAAATCAGCAGCTCCTGTTAGTCATCACTAGTAATTTGTGGCCTATTTTTGCTTTCCGCATTGGACGCAAGCCCCAAAACATATTACGAAGATTGTCATACTTTTTATAGGCTTTGGCGGATGAAGCTTGGAAGCAGATAGTTCCTCTGAGCGCAGGAACACCACGGTTTGTCCGACAGAGCTACGGCGGAGGTGGAGGAGGTGGGGGAGGTGGGAGAGGTGGGGGAGGGTACGGCACCGGAACCGGACCGGGGGGCGTCGGAGGTCCAGGAGGAGTGGGTCCGGGTGGAGTCGGTCCAGGTGGGGTGGGCGTGGGGCCAGGAGGTGTCGGTGTGGGCGGGCCCATTCCGGGGCAGCTTACCACACTGCCGGGAGGAGGATCTTGCAGTAAGGTTATGAAAATATAATTACAGCGTGTGACTGCAGTGAACTGTTGCAGGCGATTGCAAAAGTGACAAAAGCGCAACAGCAAGAGTCAATGAACATGCTTGAATAGGGTGGGCAGTGGACACTTGTATGGGAACTACCTAGTATATACATTATGAGCTTCTTGCTGAAAGCTTGTCAATGAAAGCTTGTTAAACTTAATTAAAGCAGAAACGACGTACAAAAGTCCAGTATTTTTAAGGCCTAGTCCCATTTTTACAAATTCTGTTTAGAATGTGACGCGGGCAACACGTGCCCCCCTGGACCGCCGGGCAATGCAGGCATGCCAGGTGACAATGGCGATCCGGGCGATCCAGGTCCAGATGGGATGAACGGGTCGGATTCGGACGACGCAGAAATGGGCATGATGACTAGCAGTGAATGCATAACCTGTCCCACCGGACCCAGAGGACCGCCAGGGCCCCCAGGACAGCCTGGTATGCCATTTATTGTTTTTCTACAGTTTCGACCATTGCTGAAAATTTAAATTCGCATATATCTGTTTGTTAACTGAAATTGAAGTCTGAAATTGGTATTTTAATGTAGGCTCTATTTTCACCATATTATGAGTGCTTTGTCCACAATCATATGTATGTGGTCCGCACCGACGGTAAAGTTACAAAAAAATCAAGACCTTAATACCTAATGCAGAAAATGAACGCGTAGAAGTATGAATGGATGAACCCTTTACTACATTGTCATTCTATACTTTACATTGTTTACATATTTGCACGACTACTGAAAATAAGCTTTATATATGCATAGCGCAAAAATTTTTAAGGACCGTCTGGTGGCCGAGGCATGGCTGGCTCGCCTGGAAGTCCTGGAAATCCCGGACAACCTGGAGGCAGCGGACCTGCTGGACAGCCCGGCGGCCCCGGTGTCCCGGGAAATGAAGGGATCGCTGGATTTCCGGGTCAAGATGGAAGAGGTACAACAAACCAATACAAATTATCAAGTCAATATTTAACGAACTCGCCGAAAGTATTGGTTTAACAAACTTTACAGAATGCACTTGAGCATTACTCAAATTTCTACTTTTTACGAAAGAACACAAAACTGTCAATTAAACTACAAACAAAAACGATTCAAGCCTGTTTCACACGATGTGGAGAAATTTGAGGATTTCCGGGTCAAGACGGAAGAGGTACGTAACAACAAACCATTACATACATACATAGTTCATATTGGACAAACTTGCCAAAATCAACGCTTGTGCATTGAAAATATGCTGAAATTTCGACGTTTTCCACAATTGAACACAAAATTGGCAGTTTAATTACAAACGAAAATTCAAGCATAAAGCCTGTTTGACACGATCTAGAAAAATTTAGGTAATGTGTGGCGCCCCATGGGCACCCCATGTGCCATCTTGTGGCAGCACCCGTGGGGTGTCCCATGTGGGGCCCTACGCGTTTTCCCCATCCTGCGAAACAAGCCTGAAAGACAAATACCTACCCTTGCACAACCATTTACTGCACTATTTTTTTAATTAATTATTATTAACGTTTGCATAATGTGTGTATTGTTGCTGTTTTAGTAAGTAATGTATCAGTTTAGGAGGAAAAGGCAAAAAGGGAGAAAAGGGACTTCCGGGTGTTGCTGGTCCGCAAGGTCTGCAAGGCGAAAAGGGGGGACAAGGGGGTGGTGGCCCTCCTGGTCCTCGAGGCCCGCCGGGTCCCGCAGGAAACCCTGGCCGCGACGGAACCCCCGGCGGTCCTGGTGGTGCCGGTCCTGCTGGCAATGGGGGGATGGATGCGCAGTATTGCCCCTGTCCCCCTCGCGGAGGTGGAGGAGGTGGCGGCGGGGGCTACAAGGAAAAGAAGGCTAAAAAGGCTAAAAAGGCATAAAGGCGTCTTTGTAACAATTTAACATCTTGCTCAATTCATTCAAATTTTGTTTAAATATTTATTCAGAATAACAAATCAATAGCAGCATCGTGTTGGAGTCTTATATAGGAGTTATGCTATTATGTGGCAGACCTGATAAGTTAATCTAGTAATCGCTGAAACATCAAAATGCACCTTATTTGCAACTGTCTAGCAATGTTTACATCAGATATGCTTAAGAATAAAAGGATACGCCTTACACCACACCCTAAAACGCACAGATGTAGTATCCGTTGCGTAACTTTCAGATTTGCCCCAGTTGTTTCTGTTCTGAACCGGCCATGTGACTAGGTACACTACACTTTGCACCGATACACCACTTTACGTTCCACCAAGAGTACATAATAGGAAGAGTATGACACTCTCCCTATTATGCCTAGCAGCGCGCGTCCAATGCGGAGCGCGAAATAGGCCGTTTATGTACGGTTTTGAGGGGGGTACCCCCCCTCAACTGAAGACCCCGTACTCAACTTTGGAAACCGATAACGGACTTTGGCTATAACACACGAAGTACATAACAGAAAAGCACGTTGGTTTCAGACTTCGGACAACTTCTGACTTCAAACTTCAGGGCCCGATTTATCGAAACAAAATGTTCGTCGTTGAAAATGTTCGTCGTTGAAAAAGCAAATGTTCGTCGTTGAAAAACAAATGTTCGTCGTTAAAAAACAAATGTTCGTCGTTGAAAGTTCGTCGTTGAAATTGTTCGTCGTAGAAAAATTTTTCAACGACGAACTTTGGTTTTTTAGAACATTATTATGTTCTAAAAGACAAAAGCTCGTCGGTGAAAAAAATTTGCAACGACGAACATTTGTTTTTCAACGACGAACATTTGTTTTTCAACGACGAACATTTGTTTTTCAACGACGAACATTTGTTTTTTCAACGACGAACATTTTCAACGACGAACATTTGCTTTTTCAACGACGAACATTTGTTTTTCAACGACGAACATTTGTCTTTCAACGACGAACATTGGTCCTATAATTACGTGTTATGTTTGTCGTTGAAAATGTTTCGATCAATCCAAAATTTGCAACGACGAACATTTTCAACGACGAACATTTTGCTTCGATAAATCGGGCCCAGATGAAGTTGGAACCGGACTTTAAGAAGAAAACATAACCTGCAAGGGTCGCAAAAGCAGTCTATTCAATTTTAAGTTTTTCAAAATTTGGAGGTTTTTGAAATTATGAAAGCTACAAAAATTTAAGTTTTTTGTAGAAATATTGTTAAGTATAACTTGTTATGTATGATAAGTACGTATATTGTCAAAAACAGATTTACTCAGCTTGTAGATGATAAGATTAGATTTTGCAATGAGAGCTATGTAGTTTGTACTCCCACATCATTTATGTATATTGTGTAAGCTCTGTATAACTGAGCATATTTTTTGGTCGTTCTCTCTATTATACTTTCATAAACCTCAAACTGAACCTAGTCCAGTCCTTGTTGATGTTGATACGGAAAAAACCTACTTATGTACCCAGAATTGCATATTATATAGTAGCTCTTAAAAATTGCTTGAAATCAAATAATTTTTTGCAAAATTGTCATAATTTTTGAAATTTGAAAATTTTCAGCCTGAGGCCGCATATGGAAAATAAAAAAATTATCAAGAATACGTTAACGAGCCATTATTCTTGGTCTGATTGCCTAGCAGACTTTTTGTTTAAAATTGCATCGTGCTGTTTAAAAATTGCTATTGATATTTACATACGGGTTCAAAAACCCATTGTACTTGGTATCAGGAAGGACCATAAATTTAACTTTGATAATTCACTAAGTTTGTTTCTCTGAATCATAAGCATGATAATATCCTCTCAGCTATGATTAACGTCTTTGTGTTTTAAGCCACTTATGTCACTGTTTATTTGATTTTTTCAGCAATCAGGCAAAATAGAAATGACGCAACCCTAGTACAACCCCGTTTAGCTAATTACTAGTTACCTAGCTACCCATCAGCTGTATGAAAACGCAAGAAAAGTTTCAGGATTTGTGAAAAAGCGCCAACGTTTTCGTGACAAACGTTTGGCCTAAATAGTTTCCGAGAATGTTATAAATGCGGCTGTTACACTTTATGATTTTTTTGTGCCCCTGCAAAGTTTTGCGCGCAGTTGTTGTGTCAAAGAAGCAGTTTTGTTGCCTAAAACGTTGCCAGTTATTTTGAATATTTGTTGCGTAATTCTTTTTTCCATCTTTCTTGCGCTGGTTTTTAGTACCGGGGGTGCAGCTGCAGTTAAGATTGTGGTCGTATGTACTATGTAGTAATTCTCAAGTTAGCATTCACAAGTTTTGTGAAAAGGTTCATTAAGCTCGTTAGCATTACTATTGGAAGAGGTAGGTATCGCTTTGAGTAACCGACTTTGGGCGACAAAATTTTTCAATCCCATTTTTGGAGGTTGACTCAAGAACGAACTTGTTTAAAAGTACAATAGTTTCATTTGATATACATAACATCAACTTTTAATATAATCAAATTTCAACCTAATTTTCATCGAGATTTATCGCTACACCAAAAAGTCGTATATGGCTTCTGCTACTTTTCAACGCGGTTTTATGTAAGCCAATTGAATGTAGCTGCAACATTAAAAGGCAAAATTTCTTAATTTTTTCTAAATATGTTGACCAATATTGACAAAAAACATGTATTTTTCAAATATATTTGTTGTTAGCTACTGTTTGGCTTCTCAATGATTTCTGAACTGATATGCGTACGATAAATTTTTTTTCAGGTGTTTTAAATAGGGCTACGGTATATATTTGTTCAAGCTAACTGTCAGGTGCAAATACCGATAGTCACAAAACTTTGCACACTGAAAGAAGAAATGCTATTTTAGGTGCTAAATTTTTAAAAATGTTGTTTTATGATTTTCCTCAATGTGTGCAGTATGCTTCCTAGAACATCATTTTTGACAAAATCTAAAGTAAAAAAATGCAAATGAACAAAACTTCAAAATCGACAAAAATTGCAACTGGGCAAAATAATTGTCATTAGTTTAAGCTATTGACTGTTGAAATCGATCACGGTAACGTCACCGAAATTGCTATCGATCACGTCACTTGGGAATCAGTCAAATTTCAATTCGTCATAAAATTTGCTAAAACGTACGTAGGAAAGTGCCTGTAGTCGGTTTTGATCTTTGGCAATCGAAAAACGTCATATTAGCAAAAAAAGTAAACTCATTGGCAGTTACTCAGAGCGCCGCCTTACAGAAATTTATTACAACTCAGCATTGACCCAATAGCTCTGGTAGAGCGCTGGTCTGCAGGCAGATCTAGCAGCGGTTGTTTGAATGTCCCGTGGGTGATTCTAATGCTGATGCTTATTTTAGTTTCCAGTTCCGTCACCATGCGATTCCGTTTCTTTTTTCTCAGTCTATTAGTCGCTGGCTTAAGTATATGCCTTGCTTTTCGAAAAGACCATACGACCGAATGCAAGTTGCAGTCGATGGTGTGCGGCGATTTTATAAGCTGCTGTAAGGACGCTTGCGAAAAGTCCGGATATTCATACGATTACAGATGCTCCTTTACAAACAGTAAACTGAGTAACGTGCGTTGTCACTGTGTGTTTTGGAGTCACAAGGGAGACGCCGCTGGGAAAGAAGGCTTATCATCATCGCAGCTAAAAAAGTCGTCTGGCGATGAGTCACAGACCACTGGGAAAGAAAGCATATCATCGTATCAGCTGAAACAACCGCCAGAAAATTCAGCCAATATGTTCAAGGTATACAATTTTTGCGGTTGATTTTTTTTTGTTTTTAATGAACGTGAATTTTTTGATCTGATATTTGTTAAACAACTGTTAAATGTTTGTAACAGTTAAGTCCAAAATTACAAGAACAGGTGCTTCCCATGTTTCAGTAAACTCATTGGGTGGATTTCACAGAGGTGGTTTTACTAAACCATAGGTTTTACGTACCTTTTACATGATTTGCACATAAGTTCATTACAAAATATCGAATGATTCGCTACGAATTTTGTGAATTTTTTTAAACCATTGGTATAGCTCAGTTGAAATTTCAAACCTGCAGTGCAGCAGGTCTCTGTTTTGCTGAAATTTCAACTCAACTAAACCAATGGTTTAAGAAAATTCACAAAATTCTTAACGAATCAGGCAATATTTCGTAATGAAAATACGTGCAAATCATGCAAAACATACGTAAAACCAATAGTTTAGTAAAACCACCTTTGTGAAATCCACCCATTAAGTTCATAAAAATTCAGTAAATTTCACTAAGTTGAATTTAAAGCCATTCAACGTAAAACTTATCTCGTGGGCTTAAGGGGGTAGTGTCGCGAAAGCAGTCGATTTTGCGCGACGATAAAACTTTCAGTGAAGGTCATTGTTCTTTATTTATTCCAAAAACATGGTTTAAGGCAAATACTTTTGCCACGTTTCAGAAAAAATGATGCAGCATACAGTTAGCAGTTCAGTCGCAAAGTCGGAAAAATGACGTTTTGAAAACCTATTCACATTCAATAATTTCGTCACAATTAAAAAACCTTTTGTTTAGATTCTTTACACAAAGTAAAAGCACATATGTATGCTCTAGTTTATGCACACAAAAAATAGTGCAAATTGCTTGAGTGGTTATGGAGTAATGCCTGTTTGAACTGTGAAACTGTGCGTAACCTGTAAAGTACTCACAGCAATAATGATAAATTGTAAAAAAATTAGACACTTATTTTGAAATCAAAAGAAAAACGAACCTTCATTTTTTATTTTTCTTACTCGTGGCAAAAAATTGTGCGTCAAAACATTACATGTACTTCACAAGCTGGCCAATCTGATATCTGGCTTGATTTTTTGAACATTTAATGTCTCTATTGTGTGATGTCTGGCTCAAAATGGTGATTGGTTAAAAATATTGGTAGATATTGGTGGTCTAGTGTCTGGCAGTATTTATTTGACACCATATGGCATTTCACTAGTTTCTCAGTGAACGTACAATTTCAAAGCAAAAAGTTCTCATTTTGCAGCCTATGAGCAAAACTGCTTTGGCGACACTACCACCTTAAAGTGTTATACTGCGGCCCCCGGTCTTACGTCCTCCGCGTGAGCTGGCGGGCTAAATCTATGAACTATGACCGGTGCCTATCTGTGCCGGAGAGCACGCAGTAAAACAACTTGACGCTGAGAGCGTCGAAACTACAAGTCTAGAGCTCGCTCGATCACTCTTTTTCGGGAGCACTCTAAGAGATCACTCTACGGGCCCTAATAACATAAACACAAGAACAAACCTTAAACCATTAAACTCGGACAACAACTAAAATAAGGCTTTATTGAAGAAGCCGATGCATACCAAAATTCAGACAATGGAACCAATTATGAAATATAATGTAAACTACAGGCGTAACCACAAAATATAACCAAGTAATTAGTCCCCTAACTCAAGGAGAACTGTACGCTACCCTCAAATGCAATTTATACAGTCTCCACTAATTTGCCCCCAGATACAAAAAACACAACTGTCTCCGAATTTCCCCCAGCAAGCCAACGGACCTTCGTGCATTGCACCTTTTTAACACTATTCCTAACTTCGCATTTTAGACTCGAATTGAATGTCCCCATTTGAAATATAACTCGGAACATAATTAGAATGCAATTATGATACGTTTTAGACTGAATTTAGGTTCTCCAAATCTCGCTAAAATATATGTTATCTAGGCTCATTTGCGCACTCGTTACTATGACGACTGAACGTGACTACAAACTCAATGCCAAACGGAATACCAAAAGGGCTAGGTCAACGAGGGTGGGACCCTGTATTTACAACAAAAGTATGAAACAGTCTGAAAAAGTGTTGTATTGTATTAACTTTCCTATGCCTGTCTAGCTAATGTCAAAACACGACTCCATGTCCATAATATCAGTCTTTGTTTTTTTATTTCAGATGGCCTCATTTCCATCAGTGCTGATCCTTGTCTTATTGAGCATCGTCAGAAACAAAACATTTTAAATTGATTCTCAAATGATTTTATGTCAAAACAATTTTTTCGATGTGGAGAGTGTTTGTATCAGCTACTCAACTGACAAGATCTAAGCCTTAATAATGTTTACCACTTTTTAAAATGCTGATCAAAAATTATGTGTTTGATTATTATTATTTAAGTTAGTTCATAAACTTATTGATTTTATGATTATTCAACTGAAATTGCCCTTTTAAATTGTACACAGCAAAATCGTCATTGTACTTGTTTACATTGTCGCTGTAGAAATTTATATATTGCATGCGTAATATTGTAGAATTATTTTCTCATTTTTTATATATCTTTAATGGTAGAATATAGCTTTAAAATACTTATTTCACCTCGTGCGCGTGACTGGCTATGGTATATGACGTTACTTTCAGAATCCTCACTGTTTTACATAAATGTTTTAGAATTTCCAAAAGCTTAAACTCATTTTAGAAATTTTCATAAAGTTACTATGCTTGCATTTCTTATATTTTATCAGTATTGTGCCATGAGTGTAATGATCATTAATAAAGCTGATTATATTTTAGGATTGGACTGATCATTTGAAACTTGTGAAAACGATCCCCCAGTTTATTTGTTTGACTAAAATGTAGCTAATGCATAAAATAGAGCAACTTCCGAATAATCAGCCAAATACAAATTGTTAAAATTCACTAAAATAGATCAGTTCGTTTAATTTAAAATGTGACAAAAAAATGCACTTCGGAAAACGAAACATGTGATTTCGTTACGAAAAAAGAATAGATTTTGACCATCAAAAGTAACAGCCGTCGCCGAAGAAGTCGTGCCACTAAAATAAGTAACTGGCTCAAGTCTGACTTAAGAGTGTCGGCCTTTAGAAAGACTTCCATTACTATAAACTACGGGCTTTCTGCGTACAAAAAAGTGACGTTAGCCTGGATGTATCGTCCAATACCCACCTGACCCACGTTAAGGATGGGTCTAGGGACGAAGTACAATGGTATTGCACATGGTTAGATACGAGCTCAAGTGGGGCTCTTACTGTAAGTCTCTGGTACATAGATAGGCTTCGACAGGTTTAAAATCATTACTTTTAATCTGATAACAATATTTTGCATTAAAAATTGCAGCTATTGCTGGATGCTGCAGTAAATCAAAACTCAATAAATTTCACGAAAAATTGCTGTTTGATGCCCTGCGGCGACCGATTCGCCCCTCTAGGAAAAATCATACGTATCCCCATTATCTACTGTTGAAAATATTACCTTTTTTGAAAGAATTGTTTTAAATAAAGAAAAAAACTTAGCTTAACGAAAAAAAAACCTACGTCGCATCCCTACTACATTCATATCTACTCTTAAAACATTACTTTCCCTTAAAGTAGCCAATTTAATTAAATTAATGAAAACTCATTTGCTTAACAAAAGTAAGTTGCATACGTATATACCGCAAGACAAACTGGTAACATTACTTGTAATACCATCATACCGCTATAATTTTGAACATTCCATTAGTAAAACAAATAATGTTGTCATTAGGCAGGCACAGTCATTGAACTGTGGTAATTTTCTGAGTCATTGAGCATACCAGCCGTATTTTTCATTCCACTCTTTCAAGGCTCAACAGCTCACGCTATCTTAAGCTAACAAGTCGGTCTTGGGTATTGATTTGAAATAAATTTGGTTATCTTTAGCGTTTCAGCCCAGCGACCTAGAAAATTAAGCCAACACGCCTCCCCCTCTTATTTTGAGAGCATGAAGACATGTTTGACGTGATTTTGATGCGATCTTAAGCATATTGCTATCATTTACTTTACTAGTTTAGGTGTCATCGCAAACAGTACCGTCAATTTTGCAAAATTACTAAAAATCTGATGATCCAAGGCTGTATTAGCGTTATGGCTAATGCAGTAGCAAATTAAATAATAATTGAAAAAAATAGTCTCAGGCCTCAGCACACAAGTTTAATTAAAGCGATGGTCTGAAGTCAGTTATGTTGTACTATATATGTAACTATAGCAGCAGCAATATCTCTTGTTTTTAAATTCCAACCTCAAAAAAGACAAAAATATAGTTCTGCAAAATAAAAAAGTTATATGTGGTATTGTAACTTCATTGTAGCGATATGGTATAAGAAGATGTTTGACACATAACTATTGCCTGCATATAACTGATAACTATAAACTGCTGTTGTTAAATATTTGTGAAACAAGCTGTTAGACTGCAAATTTACAAAGGCTCCTTGAAACAGTATCAATCTTAACAATCAGCACAGAGCACAGCAGAGTATTCAATGTGTAAGTAACAGCTTTTTACGCGGCGGCCTCAGCCACCGCGTAGATACTATAATACAAAAGTTCCATTACCACGCATCTCTAATCACTGTGGTGAATGCCTTGTAAAAGTTGGCAGGTCCAAAAATGCATTATTTGTGTGAGCGTGTGTGTTCATCGTGTGTGCTAATCTTATCTCAGCGTATAACGTAGTGTAATATGGAATGTGCAGTGCGGATCTCATTGTGTACCTACTACCTAGTGAATATGTATAGCGGTTGTTACGTTCGCATACTGTTACACAAATACACAGCACACACGATGCACTGATGCACGGTTACTGCGCGCAAACACAGTAGACTGACGGAAGCTATCGCAAGTTCGCAACGATGTTTGTCAGTGTCAGGTTCATACCATTGTATGATTAGCGTATCGGTACCTTGACACTTTAACGTCGAGAAGCTTTTGGCAAAGTATGCCTTGGCACGGCTATGCATGCAATTGACTGAGTCGGTGAAAATATCGTCATTCAGTTTTAACGTTTCGTTTAAG